>PVIJ01001754.1:0-109513 GCA_004024925.1 Scalopus aquaticus
TGGGAGAGAGACAATCAGTGGGGGGGAAGGGGGGGAGGAAGGAGCCGGAGGGAGGGAAGGGAAAGGGCACAAAATGGAATAGAAAAGAACACAAGGGACCATGGAGATGGATCACGGGTGAATTGGTGGTGGGCTACCCAAGGGGAATGCAAAATGTAAAAGACATAAATAACAATAAAAATATATATTATATAAAAAAAATAAAATAAAATGTTTTAGGCTTGTAGAAAAATTGAAAAAAAAAATAAATAAATACAGCACCCTCTAGTGCAGGAGCCAGGAGGTCCTGGCTCCCCTAAAGGGCCTGCAAAGAGAAATTTGGGGTCCTGTAACCTTACAAAGGAATAAAAGATGACGTCTTTATTGTCACAAACTTCTCTCTGAATTGCAGTATTTCAGTATGATCATAGAACGTTCTACAAAGCCCAATGGGTGTCAGCAGGTCCTGTGACTTTGTCACTAGAAGAAATCACAGGCATTTTCATGTCATGCTTCCTTGGAAACAGCTACTTCAAAATACCACCTTTACACATCACTGCTTTGAAATCACACTCACATTAGATGTGCTGGTACACCATGTTATTTATGCATTAATAAGGAAGCACTTATATCATGGTCTATTTCTTGTTCTAATAACCTCATTATTAAGACAGTCGGTCTTCTTTATAGTCCTTTGCATTTTAGTGTTCATATCATAGGAGAAAGGCTCCCTGAGCCTTGCTCCCTGAGCCTTGCTCCCTGGCTGGGGGTTGGTGAGAGGCACAGGTTAGGAGCCCTGCTCTGAACATGGTGTCTTTTAGGGTTTCATTTGTTTCTTTACATGTGTGTAACACAGGAGATGCCTTGGCTCACGGCGCTGTGACTCACCAGAGGGTTGTCAGTTGTGGGGTGTGTGGCAGACAATATCACCCCTCATTTCATTTTAGATCTATTTTCCATTGATTTGGGCAGTGGTTCTCTTTTGTGGATGGGAATGGGAGCCCCAGGGGCTTTCTGGTATGCTCCCCCTGTTGAGGACCGCAGGACGACAGGTCATCTACACCGTCGCTGCACACAGGAGGGCAGGTGCCCTGGGTGTCAAGACGTGGGATAAAGCCCTTTCCTACATGTCATCCACTCAGCGTGGGGAAGCACCTCTTGTCTTCTGAGTCTGGTCCTCAGCCTGGCTTGTTGGGAAGAGACAAGAGCACTCTAGCTGTCTACTGCACAGTGGTAGAATGACCTTTTCAGAAAAATTTCAACTCTTAACCTGCCCCCACTGCCTCATCAGGTGGGGTTTTTTTGTTTTTGTTTTTTACTTCTGATGAGGTCTGGGAAACACACAAAATGAAAATAAAAATGACACACAAAGCAAATGTACCACACCTATGGGGCATTTAGGATCAGATGGTCCAACAGGAAGAAAGGCTAGCCAGCATTTGGCGCTTATTGTATGCCAGGCACTGTTTTTCATGCTCTTCATATATCTCATTTATTTTTCACTATCACCTTTGAATAAAGCAGTCTTGATGTCCCCATTCTACAGATGAGGACTCTGAGGCTCAGGGAAGATATGAGGTTTGTCCAGAGTCACGTAACTAGGAAGGGGTAGGGCGTTGAGTTTCAGACCTAGGCTGCCTGGTCTCTCTCCTCCTTTTCTCTGGTCTCTCAGAATAGGTAATAAGAAAACAATTCTAGTTTAAGAAGAAAACTCTTTTTGTAAACGTGAAAGAAAACACCCTTGATTACAGAATATGTCAATAACAATAGCTTACTTATTTATGAAGTATATGTCCAACATTTTCAAAATGCACTTTTTCCTCACATGTGTACTTAGCCTGATGTAGATTCTTTTCACCATAGGTTTGCCTTCTTCCCTGTGAGTCTTGTCTCTGTCCTGTTGTTAGTGTGCAACTGAAGAGTATCCAGGGACCCCAAGCTGCCAAGGGGTGCCTGCTCTAAAAGGGATTCAGCCATCCACAAACACAAAGGCAAAAGAAGCAGACTCTTAGCGTGAAATATAAAGGAAACAGACTCTTAGTGTGAAATATTTTAATAAAAACTGTGTGTGTGTGTGTGTGTGTGTGTGTGAGAGAGAGAGAGAGAGAGAGAGAGAGAGGCAGAGAGAGAGAGAGAAGGAAGCATTTCAAAAAATAGTTTCCCAATAAAACTGCAAACAACTACCCATCCCAATCAAACAGACTTGTCTTGAAGTGGGGCCACTGAGGCTGGAAACATGCCACAAATCTAAGGTACTTTCTGACAGAGAACCACAAGAAAAGGGTTAGGCAGGCTCTCTGTCCCAGAGAGCTGGGACAGAGAGCTGGGACAGAGGGAGAGTCTCAAATGTCAAAATAGACCTCATTAAGATAATGGCTGCCATTGTCCCTGCCAAGGGCCAAAAGCAGCTTCCCCACATGTCTCTTCCAAATATCTCTTTCAAGAAATGTCTCTACATGTCTCTCCTCCATGTGTCTCCTTTTAGCAGCACCAGGGTGCAAGCTGAAACCAGACGAGTTCATTCAGTTACATATCTAAGCATAGTGGCTTAGCTCCACCCCTAACTCCCAGTATACCCTGTGCAGGAAGTCAGGTTCATGACATGTTGGGAGCTGTAGTCCTGGCCCCTGAGATCTCATCAACATAGAGATGGGGTGTGGGTGTGTGTGTGTGTGTGTGTGTGTGTGTGTGTGTGTGTGTGTGTGCATGCACGCGCGTGTGTTTGTGTAATTTGCAGTGTCATCAGGGGTTGAGTTCATTCACTGGCCCAGAGTTTACTCCTTACTGTTCCTCTACCATGGTGTTCTCTAGGTCTCACTTCCCTGAACCCCAGTAAAGATCACTGTGTGCTGCACACACCAGCCATGGAGCTTGCTCTCTTGGTGCCTACAGCTCCTTCTGATTCCTCATTTCTAGGAGTTGGTCTGTATAACCTTTGGTTACATTACCTTTGGTACATTGGTTGAGAAAAATAACTCCACCTCAACTGCATATGAGCCACTGACTGCTTTCTGTCTGAGTTTACCTGGAACAGTCTTTTTCCTAAGGAGAAGAGGTTATGAGTCCAGTAAGAGTTTCAAATCATCAAGCCATTGTTTGCTCTTACTGAAAAATTAATATTATTGAATGAGCCAATGCATCGCTATAGAGGGCCTGGTATTTACCTGTGATCTTTCATGAGTGTGACTTGTTTGAGTTCTAACTGGGGCTTTCTGGCTAAGGAAGTGAAAACATCTCCTGGACTATTGATTTTCTTGCATGACCCAAGCAGGGACTTTGCGCTGGGCTGGGCTGCGGCAGGAGGCTCTCGGGCCTTCACTGGCATCCTGTACGGAGTTGCCAGCCTTGCATGTGTGGGAGGAGCAAGTGGGGCCTGGGACCTTGCATATGTAGCCATCTCCCTGGGCCATTTGAATTTTTTTGAAACTTAATTTAAATGAGAAAAAAAATTAAAGACCATTAATCTAATCCAACCATAATTATAGGCCTGGGACCCCTGAGACCTGAGGGGAAGTGACTCACCAAGCTCTTAAGGCTGGCGTGGACAAGGGTTAGGGTTAGAACCTCAGCATTTGTGCCCATAAAGTAGAACCTAGATGCCACACCCCTTTTCTGCCTTTGCTCTTTTCCTTGAACCCACACAGTCACAGGCATAGCGAGCATCCATCATACAGGCTGATGTGTCACAGTTTACTTGGGCGGAACTGGTGCCAGGAAAGTGGGAATCTGCAGAGCAAGCTCGGGTACATGGGGCATCTGGCTTGGGGTCTGATTGGTGGGAGAGGGCTCCACCCTGCACGGCTTGCCTGGAGGTTCCTTCTCGCTCCCCGTGTGCTACGGGAGCACAACGATCCAGTGGCCGCGCTCCCTTCTGGACACTCACTCCCCTTCACTGTCTCTCTGGCCAGTCCTTCTGACCACTTTCATCAGATTTTCCTCTTCTGAACTTCTAAATCTGTGGCTCTCAACCCTGATGCACCTAGAAAGCTTTTAAACACAGACCTTCCCCAGGCCCCATTCTCAGAAATAGTCATCTTAAGCCAGTAATTCCTGCCCCCAGGGTACCCGATGTGCCGCTTCAAAGTTTGGAAGGTCCAGCCTGCTTCTCTGTGTAGGCTCCTCTTGAGGCTTTAACTATCAGCCACCTGCTGGTGACTTCTAAGTTTATCCGCCCTTATCTCCTCTTCTGCCTGTCTCCCCTGCTCCAGGCTCCATACCCAGTCATTAGCTTAACATGCCCACCCTCCAACATGGAGATTTTCCCTCCGCATTTGTTCTGCTAAATATGCCATGCCTATCCCATTCCCTTGACCTCCTGGCCACCAGCCAGCCCTGGCAGTGCTTCCTCCGATTGTATCTCACACTCACCCCTCACCCTGCTGCCTCACCTGGTCTGCACTGCCATAACTGCTCTCCCTGCTGCCACTTTTGCTTCTCTGCCAAACTCTTTTGATTCACTAACCTGGCTGATCTTTTGATCTTTTTTCTGAGATCCGGTTGGGTTATGCTGCTCTTATGCTTCCCATTGCTCTTTGGATAAAATGCAGGGTCTTCAAAGACCCTGCTCCTGCCTCTCTCTGTGCCCACTCTGAGTCTACCCCATGCCAGCTACATGACGGAACACCACGCCTGCCTCACGAAGACTCCTTCTATCCCCCCTCCCCTTTCGTTCCTAGTCCTTGATTCTTAACCCTTTGCACTCGAGGCTTTTTTTGCGTGGGCAAACCAGCCACTCAAGACGATTTCAGCTGTATGAGGGAAGTGTTTTACAGGTACTTTGAAATCATGTTATACTCAAACAAATGCATACAAATAATAAAATTTCACCAATTTATTTATTTTTACATTGAATACAACAAAATCTGTTAAATATTACACTCTGTAATTAGTTTTTGTGTGATATTTAGTCAAGCAATCCCCAAGATGCAGCCTCGGTTTGTCAGGACACGTATCACAATGCTAAGCTGAGATTAACTAAGCTAAGCTAAGAATTGGCTAAGGATGCAGGCCAAGCCTGGTCCATGAAAGTAATTGCCATAAGAATATCTTATCACACATCGGAAATAAACATAGTGACTTCCAAACCGCTCAGGCGCCCTAGCTGCGCCACTTGAGTGGACTCATTAAACCTCTGGGGGCCATAGCAGTGCCGCTCTAGTGGACGCATTACACCACCGGGTGCCGGAGAGGTGCCGCTCGAGTGCAAAGGTTAATACAGACGTCCCCTCCTCAAGAAAGCCTTTCTGGACCACCCCATCTGCTGCAGCCAATGCCTGTCCCTCCCCCCCCCTTTTTTTGCTTCATAGCTCTCGTCACTCTTCTTTGTGGAGAGGCCTTATTGGTGGTAACCAGAATATTAATAAAGATTCACATCTGTTGAGGGCTTCCCGTTTGCCAGGGTTGTGCTGAGTGCTTCCCTTTCCTGCACAAACCCTCAATTTGAAGGATGTGATCATCTTTTTGTTAAATGGATTTTTAAATATATTCATCCACATCATTGACCTCTGAATACTTGATTGCATCTGTCAAGGTATTAGATTTAACTTTCATTGAAACAGCGCTCTTTCTTTTTCTTTTTGCACTGTTCATAAATATAGAATTCATCGACAAGGAAAGCAGACATGAGCAGCTTTGGGAACAAACACTGGCGGGAGGGAAAGAGTTCAGTTCCTAGGCTCCCAGCTGCCTGCGCACGCCTGACAGTGGTCTGCTGGCCAGAGTGTCAGCAGGCGGTGGGCACTGGGCAGTGGCCTCTCCAGGACTGTGGCCTTTTGGTTAGAGGTCACCTCGGAGTATCTGGAAATAGAGAAGACAGTAGCACAGGCCATCATTCTAATCCAGACGAGGAGCCTCCTTATCACAGATGTGGTCCTCTGAGATCTCTTATTGGAGGTAAGCGGGTGATGATTCAACACTTTTTCAAAGTTTTCCCCACTGGCATTTTTACTTAATGAATACAGCTGAATCGTGTATAACACTATCCTTGTTCTCCCCCTCTGACCAGTCATTGGCTTTTTTGTTTATTCCTTTCAATTTTGGTAAATTGCTATTTGTTTTCAATTTTGTCAGTCTTTTGTCATGGGGGTCTCCATTCTCTCAAACCTCTATTGTTGCCAGAATCTCATACAAGCTGAGCACGTGCTTGTCCTCTGCCCCTTGGCTTTACTTAGCGCCCACCCAGCCTCCATGGGGCCCCAAATCCTCTGCAAGAGCAATATCCCTGTACCATCCCTTCCTCAGTGCCATCCTCGCCCCTTGCCTAAGTCTACCACCCTCACCTGGCATTGCAGGCACCTGGTCAGAAACCTGCCACCATGAGGAGGTCATGGAACCTCTCTGTACTCAGTTTTATTTTAAGTGGGTTTAAGAAGAGCCTGTGCTGATGTGACCCTGGGGTATGGCGTGGATCTCTGATTCGAGTGGGAAAGGCACAGATGTTTGTCGCTATTTTATAGATTAGTGGAGCCTCCCCCATTTGTTAGCTCAACACCCAGTCTTTTAATGAACATAAATGGTCTTTTTAATGTTCCATCTGGTCTTGAAAGTGTGCTGATTTTAGATAATTTGGAAAATAAACAAAGACCCAAAAAATGACTAACTTAGCAACCACTAGTCATTTTTTGTGAGATATTTCTAGTTTATTCCTCCAACAAATATATTTCATATTTGGGGACATAATGCTTTTTTAACCTAATGGTATACTTTGGCTATTTCCCCTTGGCATTCAAATTCTTGAAAAACAACAGTTTTCACCACTGCTGGTGAAAAATTCCATCATTTGTCTTTGACCATTGACCTATGATTAGAAATCTAGGGTGTTTCTAATTTTTCCTCAGGAGGTTGGCCGCCTCCTACAGAAATATTTGTCCACCCAACTCATCATTTCCTTAAAGTGTATTTCTAGCTACTGATTTACTGGGCTTAAAGATGTGATGGTTTTTTAAGTCTCTTTGAACTATGTTATTTCCGAGATTATGCCTTTTTTAATCAGTGCAATAAAAATTGCTTAGTTTTGGTCAGTTTATATTGAGTCATGGAATTAATTGTGAACCCGATACTGAGTGGATGAATTAATAGCTCCTCACCCCATGACGTGGTAGGAGTTAATAAACTCTGTGGGGTTTTCTTCCCCCAAGAATGTTCAGTGGATGTCAGCAGATTGTTGGGTGCCTCCTCCTTTGGCTTCAAATTATTTTTGGATTTCATCTCTAATTTCTGCTGGATGGTTTATAGGTGACGGTGGTGAGTGAGGAATGAAAAGGACTTCCATTGCGTGCTTATTACACTCAGGCACTTTTAGTCTTCTCAGCAGCCTTGAGAAGTGGAGACTGTGCTTTCCCCCATTTTAAAAATGAGGAGGCTCAGAGACCTGGGGGGCTGGGACCCTCTATTGCCTGCCCAGGGTCTCACAGGAAGGGCGGGAAGCAGAGTGCGAGCCCCTCTCGGGTGGCTCCTTCTCTTCCACAGCAGGATGTCCGCAGCGGCCTGTCTTTCCAATGGTATGGCTTGAAAAGTCCCCTTCTTGTAGGACTTAGCTGGACAGAGTATCACCTCTCCTGACCTCTGGCTGTGATCTTCTCATCTCTAACCAAGTCCTGTTACTCCCAAGACAGCAGACTGAACAGTGCTTAGCAACAGTGTGCCTTTGAAAACACTAAATTTGGTCTTTAAGAAATTTGAATACATCGTAGACACTTTCTTACAAGACACTTTTTCTTAGTCATGTCATTTGTTAGCATTAGTGAATGCTAGAGAAATGATAACAGTAAGTATTGGTCGTGAGAGAAAAGACGAAAGTTTATGTTATATAATTTCAAGAATGTCTGTCTATCTATGTATTTTCTCTCTCTCTCTCTCTCTCTCTCTCTCTCTCTCTCTCACAATTCAAAATGTTATCAAGGGATCAGTTTGAACCGAGAATTCCCTTAGAGAGAATGGGAATGCGTGTTATCTGTAGAAGTTTCACTGGAACTGAGGGGTGCGGCTAATCCATGTCTGCTTGAAGTTGACGTCGCATCTCTCTATAGTGAAGGTTCTTAGGGAAGGAGAGTAGACCCCGCCACCGCAGCAAACCCTGTGTGAGAGACTCAGCGTCACCTCCTCCCAGCTACCTGTGTGATCGCGGGCAAATCACACAACCACTTTGGGGCAGTTTTACTACCTGGAAATTAGCATTAAACATTCGGTGATGCTCTGAATACGTCTGAGAGCTTTTTGCTCTTTTAAACAATGAAGTTTATTATTTTTTTAATGACAATTTCCTTTTTGTTTTTTTCTGTCTTGTTTATTTAAGAGACTTTGTTGGTCTTGAAAACTTGTAGTGTTTGCCTTTTCACATGAAAGTACTGTCCAGTTGCTTTCAGGTGTTTAGGGAAAGTTTTAAAGAACTCTCAAAGGGAACTCTATGGAAATAATCACCTCACCTAGAACTTTTCTCATTAAGATTTAGATACGAACAAACTTTATCTTCTAAGGATTACAAATTGTTAAAAATTCCATATTCACAGTAGCGGGGGGAAGCTCAGGTCTGCCTCATGTGTACTGAGTCCTCAGTCCAGTGCCTTTCATTAAATAGGTGCTTAATAAATACTTCGTAAATAAGGGAAAATGCCAAGACTTTGTTTTTAAATCAAAAGACAAGCTTTCTCCTTTTCTATCTTCTTTTTTGTGAAAAAAAAAAAGAAAATCCAGAATTAAAAACCCACATATAGAATGCAGAGATCACTTTGTCACCACCTGCAAAGATTGCCTTCATCTAATTATCATTCAAAGTGGAACAGAAATAGAGGCCCCCTGGTACGTGCTGAGCCTGTGCCAGTTAAATGGATAAATAACACAGGGCTGGCCTTGTGAGGAGGAGATCAGTAGTTTTATGAGATGGTGACCTCAGAAAACATAGGATTTGGGCATGAGTGTGTGAGTGTGTGTGTGTGTGTGTGCGTGTGTATGCACGTGTGCAGGAGGAGTGCCATGTGCAGTACTGAGGAATCTGTTCTCACTCAGGCATTGTGTGTGGTGGGTGGGATTGAAGGAAGGAAGGAAAAATAAATGATGGGAATGGAGTGGAGGTGCTAGGGATAGAAAAGGGGTCCAGTGGCCAGGGGAAATTTAGTTATCATTTGATAATAATAATACTGAAATGTATACATTATAAGATAAATAGTTGCCATGAGTTTCTCTCGTGTAAACCCTCATGTTCTGGCTGTGTCCTTCCGTCATTCTTAAGACTCGGAGCCATTTTGTTTTTAGGTGAGGACTCCAGTGAGCCCTGGAATTGTGCCCTCTCCCTTCTCTAGCTTCCTCCTTAGTGAGCAGACTCTTCTCTGAGCCCACTTTCATTGCTTTTAGACACCCAATGCCTGTGGGTCAAGGTGGAGGCAGAGAGGCCCTAACTGCATGGCTATACCCACAGATGGCCACTGGAAGTGGTGGCGCCTCCACCAGGTGTGGGCCTGGGGTCCCCGAGTTGGAGGGAATTGAAGGGGCCTGTCTCTAGAAGGTGGTCAAAAGCAGCCGCATGCGAGGGCTTGACAGCTCCTCAAGCCCTGGGTGCAGAGTCTGGTGAGCAGGACACCCAGGTTCTCATTCCAGGGTGCAGATCTATGCACGGGGCCCCTGGAGTTGCTCGGTCACCTCTCACCTTTCATTCTTGCTCATCGAACCAGATTGCAGTGTTGAATTGTCTTTCTTTTTCTTTTAAGAAAAAAATGCCTGGCAAGCAATTCTGTACAGATTGACCATTTTGCTTTTCCTGTTAATCCAGCATGTCTAAAAAAGCTGTAACGGACGCAGGGGAAATTGGTGTGATGGCTCAGCTTGCACCCCACCCGTGCCTCCTGGGTGATGGACTCAGGCCACAGTGGTACAGAGTGATGGCAGGAGCGGAATTGGAGCCTGGTTAGGCTCTGGTTTGTGTTCTGAAGCCTGTGACATCTGTAGACCGGTGGTCCCAGGAGTGAAACGCGCCATGCAGCCCTCCCAGGCTGCAAACTGGGACCTGTGCAAGCTGTGTGTGGACGGACTCCGTTTCCTCTTTGTGGCCTTCTCAGGTGTACCAGTGATTTCAGCTGGGAGACTGGGGTGCACTTCCCCCACCACGCTCTGCTGACTGCCTCTGCCTGCTTTGGGATGTTTATCTAAAAGTCAGGCTTTGTTCTGCCCCCACCTTCCCCCTGGAGGTGGGACGGGTGCCTGCTTTTCCTGTGCCTGAAATGAAGTGGAGATGGTTTGGAAAGGGGTAGTTGACAGCAAGCTGTTCGTTACCAGCCTGCCTTCTGTCACGAGAGCTCAGTGACTGGCAGTTTTTTGAAAAATATAGATCAGAAAAAGAACTCTGCGGAAGCATCCGGCTAGTTAGTTTTCTGTAGCAAGCAGCAGGAAGGCCTGCTGCTAAAGGTGTATGTTTTGCAATCCCCACAGGACCCCTCAAGAGTAGCGGGTAAGGAAGCCCCTTTTGGGCCTCCCCCTCTTCTGTCTTAGAGTCCTCTCTGCAGTGGGGTGCCGGTTGCAGGCCAGCAGTACTTCCTGAAGAGAGAAAAGCTGGAGACTGCTAGCATGTTCCAGAGGGGGCTTGGAGCTATTAAGTGATTCTGCTTCCAAGCAGGAGGAAGGAGCACAAGAAGCCTTCCTTGTTACCAACCTGCTTGTGTGATGCCGGGGGGGCACGAGAAAGGTGATGGTGACAAGACCTGTAATGCCTGAGACCCTTTGGGACAAATGTATATCTGCGTCATTACTAATTTAATCCAGAGTTGTTAGTGTTTATCTTTTAAATGTATTCGTTAATCATTTAAAGTTGTTATATATCCATATAGGTGTATACCAGTACAGGTATAGAATTAGGTACATATATCAGTACTTAGTTCATTTGCTCACACAGCTAGTACTTAGAAACTCAGACGTGTTCCTAAATTCTTTTCAACATTTACATTTGATTACTAATGTATTTAATTAGATTCTCTTTAACACTGCAGACCAGATCTGTGAGATTCTCTTAAATGCTTAATGAAGGAGAACAGGGAGCTGCTCTTGAGGACCAGGCTCCAGCCCTCCTCTGCCCGGCTGCGTTCGGCGACCACCCCATCCCGCCCCTGTTGCTGGGCCGGTTCCCTCACCTGCCTCCTCGCACCGCACTTTGAGAATTGTTCATATGAAGCTTTTTAAGAGATGTTAGTGGCAGAAACAGAGCAGTCATACCCACCCACCCTCCGCTACTTCCTAAAGCGGATTAAAAATACCTTCCCATTATAGCCTTTCTTCCGTTATGTATCAGTTGCCGTGTTCACTTGGTTGCCTTTTCCCATTTCATAGTCATTGATATTCATGGGCTTTAGAGATTGCAGCGTGTGCCTTTTAACTGTTATTAACTGGAGTCTCTCTTTCAGTGTTCACATTGTCACAGCTTAACCCCAACAGTCCTTTCAAGCTGACTCCTCTGCCTTATTCTACCCCAGGCCTTTTGGAGCGGCCTTTGCTTTCTGGCAGCCCAGTGTTGCCACCCATCTTGGTTTTTCCTGCCCCAAGACAAGCAACGAGGACTCCTCACAAGGGCTCTGCTGGTGGAACCCAGATCTGGGCACAAGAGGGTTGACGTGCAGGCTGGTGGGTGCTGTGGTGTCCTTATTAGGCCGCTTTCCAGACAGAGCTGCAAATAGTGTTCCTTTTGAATATCACAGTCACATTGATAGTTTTAATTTTGCCTTTAATTTCCTGATTACTTTTATTTTGCTCTTAAAAATTATTTTCAATTTTTCTCTGCAAAATGCAACCCGAGTTTCAAGCTCCTTTACTTTTTCACCTCTTTCTTTCCCTGTCATTGGTAACTAATCCTCGGATATTTTCTCAATTATTGATGCAGTTGAAATGGCTTCAAGGGGGTCCTTGCCTCCCTTATCCAAATGCTCTGGGGTTTTGCTGAGTGATTCTGGCCAAGGGACTTATAACTGCGGAGCCCCTGTCGTCACCTGCAGGATGCGCCGGGAGGTAACTGGGTCGTGAAGTCTGAGGAGTAAGGGAGCTGGGTGTGCTGAATGCCTGGCGCGCAGCCATCATTTCCCGAATGGTGTCAGGTGAAAGGTAGCTGACCTCAGTGAGACTTCTCTTGAGTCTGTTCCTGGGACCTGTGCCCATTCCTGCCTCTCCTGGGGTAGAGCAGTGGTGGGGGGCGTGAGGGGAGCAGGGACTATGGGGGGAGGTTGCTTTTTCAGCTGCAGTGAGCCTGAGTGGAGAGAGGACTGTCTCTCCGGAGAGGTGGACTTTTGGAGGGAACTGTGGATTTAAAGGTAGATCAACCTAGATCTTAATCTCAGAACCATCTCTGTGGAGCTATGCATGGATTACTGTATCCATTATGAGCCTATAAAATGGGAGTTTTGGTGTAGATGTTCCTCGAAACTGCTCGAAGTGTAAAATTCACCCACAAATGCTGCTGTTCCTTTGTGCTTTTTTTTTTTTGAATATGTATATACTCTGTTCTCTTTCCCATTTCCTTAAAGAGTAAATTGGATCTGTTCAGTTCTTGGAGTGGATGTCGGTTGTGTTCAGTGATGTATTACTGCTTAAAGATGGGTCTCCCCTGCCCTGACTCTCACACCTGCTCATACTGTGAGCTCACTGCCTCTGAATGAAGGGTTCTGGGGAAAAGCTAGTAAATGACCTTTCTACCTCATTTCCCTAGTTATAACTTCAAAAATTGAGCTCTTTTTTTAGTTGCTTGTACTGGTTTATTTCCTTGTTTTAAAGAATTAGATGATGAAGATGGTCACAACATTTATTGCTACGTAAGTCTCTGTCTCAGGCACTGTACTAGGTGCCCTACCGTGCACTGATTAATTAAAGCTCCCTCCACCCGTATGACAGGTATTGTAATCACCCCATGTAGCAGGTAAGACTCAGGTTTGTAAGGTCACAGAGATGGTGAATGAGGAGCCTGGACCAAACCTCAGTTGAAAGGTTTCCAAGAATCCGTGCTCTTAATTGTGGAGTGAACTGCCTCCTACTGTTTTCCTCTGTCAGTTGTCTGTCTTTCCATCTACCCATTTTTTTTGCTATCATGGTGATGTGATATGAGTAAAATATTTAAATAAATATGTAGTACTGGAAGGTGCATGTGCCAAGCCTTTGTTTAAGGGGCTTCTGACCTCATCTGACTTTCTTGTGTTACTTTGCAGAGTTTGCATTTCCTGTTCTTTTGTTACATCTTCATCCTGCGAATTTATTTTGGACCCTTCCCCTCAGACATATTGGATTGAACCTGTTGAACATGCTGATTTGTGAGGATCTGTTAACTGTTGATTGGCTAATTTTTGAGACCCATGATTATGTTTTTTAGAAATACTTAAAGGAACTTTACAAGCTAACCCTTGAAAACCTGGGGACACCAGCCTCTGCTATCAGGAGGAATGACATCTGGGAGTAGTTTGCCAGGGCTGCTAAGAGGTGCATCCTTACCCAAGAGATGATAAAGGGCCACAGGGAAAGATGAAAGGCGTTCAGATAACAGGATGATCGTAGCAGGAATTAGTCTTTTGTCTGCTGACTTTACAATGTGTATCTTAGTTGACCAAGGTCAGGGAGAGGGAAGGACAAGGACCAAAGTAAGTGAGGAGGCAGTGGGCTCTGACCTTTACCTTGACACCAAAGAGTTTGGACTTGGGATGGGAAAAGGAAAGAAGGCCAGAGGGACAAGAGTATAGGTGACAACCAGGGACATTGGGGCCAAGGACAGGACCATTCCCATGCCCCGCACATTTTTTCACCTTTCCCAAAAGCCTGCTTACCATTTGAGCCAAAATTCATCACAGCCTGTTTTTAACTTGAGCCAAAATTCATCACCAACTGCCTTTAACTTTCTTCTGTGATGTGAGGAGGCTCTGCTATTTGGTTGTGTTAAAGGGGCAGGAACCCAACATTCCACATGGGCACAGGACCTGCTTTCAAAGTGTAAAATTCAGTGGGTCCATTCAGCCAGCTGGCAGGTGGGGCTGTATGCTTGTCATATCTGTAATCGGTATGCAGGCCCAGCCTGGTGAAGAGAGCCAAACCTGGGCCCTAACGTGAGTAGGAGAGGCTTCTAGAACACAGGTTTGGGGGCCTCTAACCAGCTGGCCTTCTAGCCAGCTTTGGGGACCTCACAACACAGCCTTAATGGCTCTTTGGCTTCTAGTGATTTGGGAGGGTTGAGATAGGGTTATACAGAGAATAGATTCTGCCCAAGAGTCAAATATCTATGGTGTGGACACACGTGCATAGTTCTCTTAATTTTCTACACAGCACACATACACACTATAGGTATGGCTGTGCATCTATATGTATAGATACTGTCCTCTCTCTCTTCCTCCATTCCTCCATCTATCCATCCAGTGAAGAACTTTGCCATAAGAAGTATGACCCGGGGACCAGTGGTATTGCCAGGTTGTGGGAGCTTGTTAGAAATGCAGAGTCTTGGGCCCAGCCTCAGACCAGCTGCATCAGAATCTGCATTTTAACAAGGGCGCCAGATGACTCGCTTGCTCATTGAGGCCTGGGCAGTCCGGCCCAAGAGGTCTCTTAGCTGAGGCATGTTGTGCCATTCAGAGAGGAAAGGAGTGTCCCTGCGTGCACCGTGCAGGAAAGAAGCTTGCCCTCACAGTAGCAGCCGAGAGACCTTGGTCTGTTAGTCATTTGCAGATTACACAATCTTGAGGAGAAAATGGAAAGGAAACCAGAACCAAGGCCAGACTGCTGCTGTTGACACAACAGACCGTTCCAACCCCTGCCCAGCAGGCCGGTGAGGTCCCACGAGTAGTTCTGCTTGGGGGCAGCAGTGTTCGACTCCGAGATTTTGCCTCATGTGTCTGATTTTTAGTTGTTACTTCTTTGGTGAGTGAGGATGGTGGTTCTGGCATCTAAGTGGGTAGAGGAAGCAGGATAAATATCTGGCTAAAAACCCTGCAGTGTCCAGGACAGCTCACACCACAAAGAATTGTCTGACCCTAAAAGTCAGTTGTGCTGAAGTTGAGGAACCCGGCTTTAGGGGATGAAGTTTAACCTATAGTGTCTCTAAAATCTCTCTATACAGGGTCTCATTTTAATGAAATATTTCCAATGTGGGAAACCCTTAGAGTGAACAAATGTTAACTCCATTTTTTTAAAAAGGAAATAAACATTACATACATTACATTGCATATATAAGGACAGTTTCAAAGCCCCATTCAGAGCCCCATTCACCACCACTACCCCCCCCATACACTCCTTTGCTTCGAAGGTGGGCAGTTTGCTCCTGGTGTGTGTTTTGTTCTTGGGCACACGTGTGAGTACATATAAGTAGCATGAAACACCATAGGGGCCCCGTGAGCCCTTGGGAAGAAGGGTGGTCTGTATTTGTACATTGCAGCCTGCTTTTCCGGAAGTCGAACCAAAGACAAGAACAGAGGACAGTACTGTGTCTAAATGAAAATACTTTCATTTTCCAAGCAATTTACCTTTCTTTTAACTGGTAGTCAGATTTTTTAAGAAGAGATGTTTAATATTTTATATCAGGTCAAGGAAAGAAAACCACAGGTAATGGTTGCAGATCTTAAAATGTGACATTTTTCCAAGTGCAGACTCCATGGAGACCCAGAACACAGCAAATAAATCCGACCTTATGTTTGTTGGAGGTGATGGTGGTGACAAGGCCCCCCTGCTGCCTGCACCTCCTTTCTCCCGGTGTGGCATCTCTTAGCCCCACATCTCCTCCATCTCTGCATCGTTTTTTTCCGAGCCAGCCAGTTTCTATGGCAACCGTTAGATTGAAAGATGAGCGGGGCGCGGGAGGCGAGGCTCCAGTGAGACCTCCGGGAGGTGGTGTGTGTCCCTGACGTCACCCTCCTCGCTTCTGGATAGGAGGATTCTGGCTACTCCCATTCAGGGCTGCTGTCCAGAGCTGCTTTATTAACGGGGCTGCCAGGGTCCCCGATAGCTCTGCCAGTTGCCTCCGCTTTCACTCCTCTTCTAAGCCCCTTAAGCTTCTATATTTCCCCCTTCGCCACCCCTTCGCTGTTTTGGCTTGGTGCTGCCCTCAAGGATGCACAGGGTAATTCTGGTGTGCTTCGGGGTGCTCTTCTGCCCAGCGGTGTGGAAGGGCAGGGAGGCATGGCAGCGCTTTACTTGATGTTGATGGCGCTGTGAAGTCGTTTGTTCCTCTGCAAGAATACTGACTATGCAGAAATTTATTGAAGCGGATTATTACGAACTGGACTGGTATTATGAGGAATGCTCGGACGGTAATTATGGCCCCTGCAAAATAGTGGGGATGGGTGGGGACGTTGTCTCCCTGGGGGAGGGAGGGAGCACTGGAAGCAACACTACCCGCAGCCACGCCTGGCCCTGCAGGTTTGGAAGGCGCAGGAGGACATGGCAGGTGGGCAGGGCTCTTACCCGAGGCAGAATCCTTTGAGGTCTGCCTGGCTATTTGCTCACTGGGAGAGACAGTGTTAGCTGCTGAACTCGTGAGCATCACACTTCCTTTGGGTTGACTTCTCTCTGGGGTGAGGCGTGAGTGTGGTGCTGATGCGCGTGTGTGAGTGTGTGTGCAAGCCGGGACATGTTCACCGCCCTCTGTGCGGTCCCCGTGGATTCAGGAGGTGGCTGTCTGGGCTGCCGGCAGCAGGCCCGAGAGAATCCGCCCTTTTCCTGTGCCCAGACCTGGCGCCACGGGGGAGGATGGAGAATGTGCTGGAGCAGCTCCCCACCTCCAGGCAATTCAAATGAAATTCTGCTTGTGGGGTCCCACAGGGGGTGGGGGCGGGGAGATGTCGGGAGAGGCAGGGAGCCCATACCGTTCTGTCACCAGCAGGGAGGGTGTGGCACATTCCAGGGGAGACTGCTGGTGTGCCGCGGCTGGACAGGTCTCCGGAGGGTCACGCACATGGGAAATAGCGAGGTGCATTCTCCCTGGGGGAGGGCCTCAGGCTGTTGAGGGTTAGGTTTCAAAATCACCTATCACAGTCTGTTTTCTTTCATTTTTATTTCTTCTGTAAAATAACACTAATCTCAATCTCAATCGCTCCCTCCCTCCCTCCTACCCTCCCCCCCACAACACACACACACACACCCACACACACACACACGAGACACAATAGATACACTTTGAGGGTCTATTCCCTGGTGATATGTCCCTAGCCCCACATGAGCCATTTCTAGATGCCAGAACTGCTTTTTAATTGAATCGGGAGTTTCAGGTTGCTCTCTCCGTGACTACATTTGATTAGCCTAAAAGATGAAACAGGCTGAAGCTGGCCTCATTTGTAAACCGAAGAACTACTTCATTATCTCTTATCTGTTCATTTCTGCTTTGACCTGGGCTAAGGGAGAAGATCCTGGAGGCTTTCTTGGTGGGGTGTGTGTGCGTGTGTGTAGTAGTTAAATGTGTTGAGAAACTTCCCCAGTTGCGCCCCACTTCCCCTAGCATTAGATAAGATGGTGTCAGTTGGAAGCCGTGAGCGGTGATGATGGCAGGCAGTTCCCAGGGTCTTGAAGGAAAAATGTCACTGAATTGTTCTTGTCTTTCGAATACATTAGTTTTGAAGCCAGTTCACATCCTGTTACCTAGTTCCAAGAGGCAATTATAGGGAGGCTTCTAGTTTCCTTGGTGACTTGTGACTCACTGAACCCTGCATAGCTCATAATTGACATGTAACATTATATTAGTTTCAGGTGTACAGTGTAATGATTGGCTATTTGTAGTTTCCATAACTTTTTAAAGTAAATCATTAAGTGCATCCTCTGCAGACCTCTGGGTTAGGGAGCATGGGCTGCAGCAACCTCCCTGTTACAAGACTAGAACGAGCTGGGTGTGGCATGGTTCCCAGGGAGCCAGCCTGGGGTGGGGAGGAAGGTTCCCTATGTCTTGCCCCAGTTAGCACACCAGCTCTTCTTACACCCTGGTCCTCAGAAGTAAGGCAGTGATTCCAAGTGGCCAAGCTGAAGGGCTCTAAACTGGGTGTCTCGCCAAGGGATTTTCTTACTCAGTAGTTTCTCAGTTGAATCGCTCTGCCCCAGGGCACTCTTATGTCTCCTCCCATAGAAAAGGAAAACGCAGAAAGTCATTCCTCTTCTCTCTGCTCAGAGGTAAATAAATAATGGCTTGTGATTACCTTCTGAAGGCGTGTTAAGCAGAGTTCTTTGCCCTCCATTCCCATTTGGACGAAGGAGAGAAGGTCATTGGGACAACTGGCACTTTCATAATCTTATTTTAAAGGTAGTTATCCCAAGATTTGGGGTAAAAGGAACACAAGCCCAGAAATAATCTGCTTTAGGAAATCCACAAAGGGAAAGAGGGGTCTCCAAAATATGCTAATGTGTCCTTAACTTGTTTACACATTTCCAGCTTGCTGAGGTTCTTTCCTAGCCTAAGGCTGAAATGCAATATACCTGTTAATATGCATCTTTAAAACTGCAAATCGGTCTGTAAATAGCCCTTTCTTCTGGTGCTGACCTTCTTGGTTTGGTCGGCCAAGTGGGAATAACCTGGTAATACTTTGTCTCCCTTATTTGATTCTTTAATGGAGGAAACTTCTAGGGAACTTTCCAGAGGATTAACAAAGGATGAGTCAAATATTTTGAGAAAGATGCAGTATCATTATTTATGTCAGGATTATTGACTTGCACCTAAATTGCAGGGTCATTAGCCCTGGAATAATATATATGGGTGGGGATTTAGATTCCAGGACCATTAGGATGCTTCTTCCAGAGCTGGAGTTAAGAAAGGGCTTCTGTTCTTCACTACCTAGGAGAGCTTTATTCCATCTTGAATACCATCCTGGCTCCCCCCTTGCCTCTTTTTTTCAGCTTTAGTTGTAGAACCTTCAACTCCATTCCCTACCCCCACCCCACACACACACAGTAAGACTCTCACAGAAGGTATAACAAGGGGCTTGGGGCAGGGACTTAGAATAATAAGAAATTGGAGGGATTGGTTGCCCAATAACTGACCGTAATTTTTAGATATTTGAAATAGCCAGCGATCAACACAGCGAAGCAGTAGCCTTCATAGAATTCGCACAAATACACTCAGTATTTACAGTTCAAGTCCCCGTGAGAACAGCGTCGTGGTCACCCACGGCGGACGTGTCCCAGCTCTAACTGCCAAACCTCAAACCTCTTGAAAACCAGCCACCTGTCAAAAACCAGGTCCTTAGACTCACTCCAGACCACGAGAGGCCCTGGAAATGCTTTCGGCGAGTGTTCCCATCAGGTGTGTTTGGGGAACTCAGGCCAGTTGTCCGTGGAGACCCGACCGGACACGGGTCTGGAAAGCCGTCCTCCGCCTGGTGTGGAAACCTGTGTTGTTTCTTGGCTACCTAAGTGGCTAAGCGATCACTTTAAAAAGAAATAAAAGTTGCTTACAAAGAGTGGGAGGCCTCCTTAGGTTTGGTTTCAAGTATAGCCTTAAGTTAAAGAAACAGCGGGCTCTGCAGCCGTGAGGCCATTCTAGAGCTGGACAGTGGAAAGGGCTGCTCCTGGCGCCCGCCCGCCCTCCAGGCTGGTCCCCTCCCCCCCTTGCCTCTGTGGTCAGGGCACCTCCAGGGACCCCTGTGAGCCTCTGCTGGTCCAAGTCCCATCTGGAAAATAGGGAGACCCACACTGACCAGAGCCGTGGAGGAGACTATAAGGAGTTTAAGTGAAGTAAAAGCTTTTTGTAAGTGGTGAGGTACTGAATCAGTGTTCAGTTGCATTTTTGCAGAATTTAGTTCTCATTATTCAGTTCTTTTTAAAAATCACTGCCAATAGGTGAATGGTATTTTGAGCCAGGCATAGTGTCTTGACCTGTTTCTTGCTGCAGCTTCTTTGGTCATCACTCACCCTCACCTCCCCCTTGGACAAGGCAGGGGGTCTGGCCCACATGATCCTATCACGGAAACGTGGCAGCTCTCCTGCCCACGGTGACTGTGCGCGTGCCTCTTTTTCTTTCTCCTTTTCCTAACAAGCCTTTCTTTTTTAAAAAAAATAAATAAATAAATAAAAAAGGCGGGGGGATGCCCAGGTAGGTTCCGTGGAGGTGGTTCTTGGAGCTTCTTTCTCCATAATGAAAGGCAGACAGCAGGGGCCTCCCTGGTGGCATAGTGGTTAGGCCCCGCGCTGTGGAGCTGTTGGCAGCGGCGACGTGAGTTCCATGTCCGGCCAGGGAGCTTCCCACCTGGTGCAGCAGACCTCTCCTGCCTCGCCTGCTGCTCCCCTCAGCAGTGTGTTTCTGTCGATCTGACTGTTCTGCTCCCCACTCTGTCTGTGGTGAACCTTCTTGCTGCCCCATGCCTCTGGCCTGTACCCCAGCTTGTACGCATAAATAAATAAAATCTTATATAAAAAAAAAAAGGGCAGACCGTAGCCAAGGGCCATCTCGTGTGCTGTCTTGATGGCCACCACTGCCAGACACTGCTCCTGGGCCACCCCGAGGTGGGGGCAGCCATTTGTGAGTGAAGGTTTGTTAGAAGTGTTTTGAGCATGAATTGAAAAACTGTTACTACTTTCTGAGATATTTCCTCCACTTTGCTTCCCTAAGTGTCAAACGAGGTAAACATCCCTCCTTTTTCATCTTGTGCTGATTGTGGGGTGCACTGAGGAGGTTGAGATTGGCTTCGCCACCCAATACACAGCACTCTTCTGAGTGAATAAGGTGATTAAGGAAAAGGAAATGAAATGCAAATGTATGCCTTGCCCTTTTGACAAGGACAGTTGGTCCTGAACAACACGGGTTTGAACTGCTCTGGTCCATTTATACTCGGTTTTTGTTCACCACACACGGGTGGTCCTGCATGGCTGCAGGTCACATCCACGGGCTCAGCCCACTTCGTGTGTGGGTTGGTCGAGTTTGTGGATATGAACCCAGGATACCGAGGCCGAACTATAAGAGACTTGAGCATCCACAGATTTTTCTTAGGTAACCACGGGTGCCTGAAATCAGTCCCCCTCAGATACCAAGGGATGACTATAGTTAGGTTTTTGGGGAGTTGAAAATTACAGGAGGATTTTTAATTGTGGGGGAGAGATCAGCACCCCCTAACACTTCCCCATCCACCCCAGGTGGTCAACTGTTTTTATTACCATGTTGGTAACGTAGAAATCAAGTCCTCCTTCACATGCACTCGCATTCTCTTCAAGGTTAAAGGTAGAAATGGCGTCTCTTCTCTGACGGAGCAGTTGACGAGAACTGTAGACTTGACAAGAGCAAGCCCTGGGCCCAGGTTCTTGGAACTTTTTGTTTCTCCCATTTATTATTTTACTGTCATTAAACAAGGGGGTACTTGAGGGTAACGGCCCTCAATACTTGGCCCACTGTGCTCTGAGAGAGAAGTGATGTTCAAAGGAGGCGTGTAGTGTAGACTGAGTAGTGAGAGGAGCCGTACCCCCTCACCCCTCCAACCCCCACCCCTGCCAGTGGAGATCTAGGGCAGAAGCTCGCATCTGGTAACAAAGGGGCACCTGCCGACGGGGCTGTCCTGTGGAACTTTTCATGGAAATGTTTTGCCTTCTGATGTGTAATTTGGTAGCCATTAGTCACGGATGGCTATGGCGCCCTTGAAATGTGGATGTTGGATTATATTGCATTTTAATCAATTTAAATGTACATGTAACTGGGCCCAGTGGCTGTGGCCGCGTGGAGCTCTGGAAAAAGGACTTGTAGATGCGGAAAGGGACGCTCCTCTCCCTGACAGGAGGCCAGTGGCACCTTCCCCTTTTGTCGTCCTGTCCAGTGTTCCCACATAGGCAGGCACTCCCTGCCTCCCTTGCTTTGGGCCCAGTGGTGTCTGGTCCTCACCTCAGGGCCAGCCCCCACCCTGCTACTTGGCTCTTTCTGGGACTGAGCAGCTTCTCAAGGGCAGAGCAGGGAGGCCCCCACTCCAGATGCCCGTCCAAGTCCATGGTCCAGGACTCGAGTCAACCTCTGTCTTCCACTTGGCACAGGAATTCCTGGGCTTTGCTGGTCTCTGGGGGTCATGTTTTGCTTTGGCTTTTGGAAAAACTGTTCCATCAGAGAAGAGACGCCATTTCTACCTTTAACCTTGAAGAGAATGCGGGTGCAGATGTGCCTGAGCTTTGAAAATTGCCTCATCTGCCCGCAGAGGGAGGGAGAGGAGGAGGAGAGATGTGGGAATATTCTGAAGCATGACTAACCCCAGAGAAAATGGGGTGGCAGGAGTTTCAGCATAAACTGTGCACTCATTGTTTGTTATTTAATATGTATAGACTTGGACATCATTTGCCTAGATTTGAATTAAAAGATGAGTACGACTAATTTTGGTTATGAGTAAAATCACTTGAGAGTGTTTTCAAATATATGAAATTGACTTTTGTTTTCATTTATGTACAGTGTGGCCTGGCCTAGTGTCCTATAGTCTGATCATCAGTCTGATAACTTGCTGAATGAATAATCCACAAGGTGGAGTGTGTCCCTCCCTCACTTCCGCCTTCCCAGGACTCCAGACTCACTGTCATTTGAAATGAAATAACAAGTCCAACCTGATAAGATTTGTGATAAAGGGAAGATATTTTTTCCGAGTGTGTGTCACAAACGTTGTATTCAAAGCTTGTGGGGGGTTTTAAATGTGATTTTTTTTACTCTCCTGGCCACAGAATTTCTACTAAACCTTATTTTTAACAGAGAACACATCTTTAACATCATAAAAAAATAGCAGTCATTTTCAGGTTCCAAAAAATTAAGCAGACAATGCACATGTCCCAGGTTTTAATTTTTAAATAAAATCTTTATGCTATTCCAGTTTCCTTTTCCCAGGCACTCACCCTTGGTCATATATTGGATTTTACAGAGGTAGCAATACAGTTCAGCTGCCAAAGTTCAGCATCCGTTTTTTAACTGCCAAAGTAGGATCCTCAGCCCTAAGGATTCAAAGATGAATGAGAACTGGCCTCTGGATTTGTGCAGAGAACTCCTTGTGATGGTCTTGCCTACGCCAAAAGCCTCCCTCTGTGGACAGAGACTCAGGTGTCCTGGTGTAGCAGGGTAACCTCACAGTGTCGCTGTGAAGCGGAGAGACGGCAACTCCCCGGGATGCCGGTGATCAGGGCTACCCCGTAAGTGGGTTTGATGGAAGAACCTGCCATTTTCACTCTTACAGGCAAAAATCAAGTAGTACAGAGGAATTGGTACTGGTATGCAATTAAACTGGATTCTTTTGCCAGGCAACATGGCAAGCTATTAGATTAGAGTTTTGTTCCCCCTTATCCTAGCAATTGGAGATCTTTATAAATTTGGCTGTGAATACACAGACTGAGGGGGTGAGTGGGATTTATAAAATGCAGTTTAAAAAACAGGCAATGCAAGGTATTGTTAACAAAGAAAGCTTAACATGGGTAATGGTTGCCACTTTTTTTTGCCTTTTGCTAGAAATCAGAGTGATCACTTCCTCTCCCATTTAACACTCTGTCAGGCTGTTGTCACAGTCAAATTTGTCTTGCTTCCTGAAGCACGCCCACGGAAATCTCTCATCCGAAAGTGTTGGGCAGTCATTCACCAGGGCAGTTCCTCCTCTAGAGCCCCACCTTTAGACAGGTGTACTGCTTAAGGCTTGGTTGGTTTTGCTCTGTGCAGTTGCTATGAAACTTCCAGGAAGCTACCATTCTTCATTGCTTCTGGGGGGAGGAAAAGCGGGGAGAAGAATCTGGAGGTGGAGAGCTCACCTGAGTTCCTGCACCAGCCTGCCCGCGTCCCCTCTGAATCCAGAGCACCTGGCAGTGTTGCCCTGGTGCCTGGCAGGACATTCCCATTCCGACAGGTGTTCCTCCCCGTCTCACTGCTCCTCCCCACTCTGCAGAGGGAGCCACCCCCTTCTGGGGCCTCCCTGGGTGATGCGGGGCCAATGGCCCTATGCACACTGTCCACTCTGGCTGAGCCAGGGCATGTCCACAGCCCTGGCCAGGGCCCGGTGTCTGCCCCAATGGCTCCACCAGGCAGGCAGCCAGCAGCTCCCCCAAGGACAGCCCCTTAGGGTCATGTTTTGGCTTTGGGGTGACTTCAGCAATGTCCCTGAGCGCCGTGGAAGGGAAAGAAGAGTATTTTGAATACAACTGCCAGGATGAAGAACAGAAGCCTGCCCGTGGGCAGCGTGAATCCCTGGACCTCTTGGAAGAGGGTAAATTCTGTACTTTGCTCTCAATGAATCCTTTTCCTGTTGGTCTAACTAGACTGGGTTGTTTTCTGAATTCACAGCGCTCTCTTATTTTCTTCTTGAGTTATAACTCAAGTCCTCAGATCTTATGTGGTGAATGCCTTAATGACACTGAGGCAAAACCACCACCGGTGCTTCTAGCACCTTCGGGAGTCCCCTACGCACTTTCTAGTTCACTCCTTCCTTCTGGGAAACCATTCCCCTGACTTCAGTCACCTTGGGTTTGTTTTGCCCTATCTTGAGCTGCATAAATGGAATCAAACAGTGTGTATTATTTTGTGTCTGGCTTCTGTTGCTTAACTCTGGTCTTTGAAACTCTCATATGTAGCACATGTGAGTAGCTGTCATTTTTGTTTCTGCTGCTCCTGCTTTGCAACATCCCACCTCTTTGTTTTAAAGTTTTGTTGTTTCCATGTCACTGAATGGGTTTTGGTAAGTTAATGGACAAGAGCGAGTGAGTCATTATTAAATATGTTTCGTATTGGCATTGTTTATTAAAAAAATAGTAACCGCTGATTTGAAATTGGGATTGTTTTTAACCTAGAAATATTTCTGATAGAAAAACACATTGAGATTGCCTGGGAACCCACCACCAGGCTCTCTCAGAGGGATGAGGCGTTGAAGAGGGAGGGTGTTAAAAAAAATAAAGCCCAAATGCCAGGCTGAATTCCTCTTCAGGGGGCAGTGGGGAGGGGGTGTTTGGGGTGAAGCAGGCTGTTGAAACAGTGACTGTTGCATGGATGTTCTCTAGGTCCAGCACAAACACTCAGAATGCCTTTTCAAAATTCTGCTCTTTCATGTCTCAATCTTTTATTTTCAAAATTATTTATCATCAAACAGAAAAAAGGAAAAAAACAAACAGAATTATATATAATCAGTCATATGCCCAAAGTGTTTCTGTCCTGGAAATATTGTTAACCCTTCATCCACAGGGCAGTTCAAAGTATTTAATTATGAGGAAGGGGGGAAACAGTGGGAACAGCCAAATGAGAGCAGGGGGCTCCCCGCCAAGGCCTGGAGCAGCGCCTGGCCTTTTGTGAGGAGCAGTGGAGCTGCAGGGAGGCCTGTGTCTGGAGTTCCTGGAGGCCATCTCAAGAGAGGCATCCATCTGCTCTTGTAGAGCCAGGCCAGCCCAGCTCTCACTGGATCAGCGGGCCCCTTAAAGCCGTGCTGTTGTGTGTGCTGCCTGGGAGCTACGTAGGAATGCATACTCTCAGGCCCCACCCAGAACCACTGAGTCAGAGGCTGCATTTGAATAAGATCTCCAGGGGACCCTGTGCACGGGAAGCCTGACAGGAGCTGCTGCCTTAAAACACAGTAAGATGGCTTGGAACAGTCCATCTAAATTCAGGGCCGCGCAGGGTTCTGGAGCAGTGTCACGCCTCGTGGTCATGAGAAGAACATTTGCGTTGTGTGTATTTTCTGTGTCTGTATATCTATCTGCTTTAGAGCATTTTTAGAAGCTGAGAGTCAGACGGTGATGGTAGGCAGCGTTTATCGTGCCCGTGGCTTGTGCTGGGCATCATCCTGAGTGCTTCGTGTGGATTCCTGTGTTTAATCCTTAAAACAATGATGTGCAGTTAGATAATGTTACAATCACATTTTAAAGATTTCGAGGAGGAAGCTTAGATGACTTGAGGGAGGACCCCTGAGCTGTATCTGCTGTCTTATGACAGACTTATATTTTCTTCTTCACTCTTGTTTCTTCCCATCCAGTTTACCTCTTTTCTCCCATAAAATATTTTTAGCTTTCCAATAGGCAAAATGTTAAAATCTTTTCAGGACAGTAATCTCAAAAGAAAGGCACCTTAATGCCAATGATCTTAGTTCTCCTTGTGAAATAAAATTCACAGTGTTTGCACCCAGCTGGAGGAAGTCTGTGGCCAGAGGACTAGAGATCTGGTCTGGAAGGTTTGGTCTCTGGAACTGGAAACCTGTCCTGTGCCTCGGAGCAGGCCGTACCCTGGCACGGAGAGCACCCTTGTCTTGAGTTTTTGGGGAGTCCCGTGGGTGGAAATAATGCCTGTGACAAGGGAAAATATGTGCAGGGTGTGGGCGTAACCCAGGAGTCTAAGGTGGTTTGAGGTGGTTTTTGTTGTTGTTTTTACTGTAAATTTACCTACAAGAAGTGCTTTTGGTCAGAAGCTGAAGGTGAGAACTACTTTTGGGATTGCTCTGGTGGCTGCTGTTACAGGAGATGTTTGTTCTCTCCTGGTCACCTTGTTGGGGTGATAGGCACTTTCTCAGGTCACCCACTTTATCTTCAGTACAGTCTTTGAATATACACTGTTGTCAGATTTGCTGTCAACACATTATAGCCTTGGAGACTGCGCATGTCCAGAGCCCCCCACAGCATAAGCGCGACCCTCCCCCAGCCTTGACGGCTGCCTTCCACCACCCCTGGGCCGTGTAGGTGCTTCCTGGCATCGCCTCACTGAGTCCCTAGAGCCCTTATGATGCCTTGTGGGAGACCAGGCACCCAGGAGAAGCCACAGGCTCAGATCACACAGCTGGAAGAGGCGACTCTGCTCTTGCTGTTCAGGGAGAGAAGCCCGCTGGGCGTGTCTCCTGGTTCCGGGGGCGTGCTGCAGGGTGCAGACAGAACTGACCTCACATAGTTTCAAGCTGTGTGGCGTTTCGGGAGGAGGGCTTTGCTGGTGTCCCTAGTCCCCTCTCCGCAGGATGAGGTCTAGCCAGGGGGCTGCTGTAGCCAGTGAATGGTAGGGCGCCCTGCACGGGGGACACGTGGGAAGGCGCCTGGTGGAGAGTGGAGGCCGCCGCCCCTTCCTGTGGTGTGTTATGAGGCTGACTCCCTCCCACCACTTTCTCGAGATGCTGAAGCCTGTCTTGGTCATATTTCCTCTCCCGGGCACTTTGGAGACTGTTGCCTAATTATGATTCGGTCAGTCAGTTCTGGCAAGAGCATTTGAAGAGAGCTGGCAGGATGGTCTGGGGTTTGCTGAGCGTACTCCCTGCAGGTTTATTCTGAGCCCATCCTCAGAGATGGCTGCTGACTTCCCTGTGGGTTTCCATGTGTGGGTGGCGACATCAGTCTTTTGCACAAAGGGCAGTTTTCAAGTGTTGAGTGCTAACAGAAGCTTATCTGAAGATGCAGAGGTGAAGAAAAAGCCAGTGGGCAGTGGGAACCCAGAGCCCGACAGAGTGGCTCTGGCCAGCGTGAGGTCTGTCTGCGGCTGGGCCCTGCTCCTGGGGTCCAAGGAGAAGCCAAGTGGCATCGGGAGAGCACGTCCCTCCAGTTTGAGGGGGAACCCTGGGCTGCTGGGGGAGGGCTGGGCTGGTGGAGAATGACTGGGTCCAGAGGTGCTGAATCCTGGCGGTGGTAGCGATGTCTCGGGCCACTGTGGGGTGGAGTGGGCAGCCTCAGAGGAGGAGCCATCGCCCTGGGCCCTAATGTCCTTGTTGACACGGTGTGGCCAGCAGTGCGGAACCTTGCTACGCAGGACTCTCCTCTAGGGTTATAGACGAGGGAGGAACAGACCTGCTTATCAGTACCAACCTCAGCACTGTTACAAAGGTCCCTTTGCTCATGGTTTTCAGATAACCTTGGTCTCTTGCTTGGGGTTTGGTTGACAGTATCCATGGCTACCCAGTACAGCCTTTGGGTGAAGTCAGTTGCTTAGGGCAGTTCTACCCAGGTGGGGTACCAGAGACTCCCCAGAGCTGGACATAGGCAAAACTTGCTCACACTCTGTATTTTGGGGTCCCCTGGCTGCACTGCCCACACGGGGTCTGTTCCCTGATGCTGGGCCCCTCCCAACCTTCTTGCATCTGAACTCCCCAGTAGCATCATCACCTGGCACTTCCTGCTTGCTCCTTGGAATTTTGCTAATTTCTTCAAGTGTCTTACCTTCTCCACTAGACCAAGGAACTCCTGGAGGGTAAGATTCACTTACTTACTGCCCAGCAGCCTGCAGTGTAGAACACCAAGTTGTCAGTCAAGTAGTCCATACCCTCCCATAAACGCTCTGTGATCCTGGGCGGTTTCTTCATGTCTGAAATGTGGCCAGTAGTGATTCTTCCCTCCTGAGACAAGTGTCAGCACAAGAGGCTGTGACAGACACGCAGCCCTCAGCAGCGTGCCGGGCGCCGGTGAGCAGCCATCAGCCATTCGATTCACTGGCCCCCATTCCCTGTCCCGATGGTGAATGGCCACCATAAATCAATCCTGGGTGTATCAGTCCCGTCCTGGGCGGGGTGGATGGTGACAGTATCCAACAGACTAGGTTCAAGATTGTGGTTAGGTCCTGTCTGACCTTGGAAAAGCCACTTGGCCTTTCTCTTTGTCTGGTGTATTAAATGGGAACCACATCTGTGTTGTGGGGGTGGTTCTGGCTTTATATGAAATCCTGTAAAACGGGCCACACTAGCCACTGGCGCAGTGTAGATACCAGCAATCATTTCATTTCTCCTTCCTCTCACTTGCTTTGGTGCCAGCCCTTCTTTCAGTCCACCTGGCAGGGAAAGTGAGCCAGTAAAATGGTCACACTGTTTCAGTTTCAGTTAATAGTGCTGATGAGCAGGGGGCTGTACCAGAGTGTGCTGTCAGGTCTCTGCCCTTGGCGCAGGATGCCGCGCCCTCGCTGCCCGCCACAGACCGGGCACCTGGCAGACGCTCTTCGTCGTGGGCTGGGCTCTGCCCCCGCTGCTGTGTCAGAGGCCGTTGGTGTGGCTTCACCTGAAACCCTGGCAGCCAGAGGCTGCGCGATAAGCCAGCACCTTTCACCCGCAAGCGCAGCGGCCGGCAGCCTGCCCACTGGCTTCTGGCTTCACACCTCAGATGCTGGTTGAGCCTTTCTGTGTGGATGCAGCTGCTTTCTTACCAGTTTCTGCCTCAGCATCTCTGTGTCACCTTCAGTTTGATTGCCCCTTTTCAGCTGGCTTTTCCCCACCGGGGAGCCCAGGGGTGGGGGGGTGACAGGTGGTCCTCTTGGGACAATGAGATGCCCCCCGGCTGTTATGCTTTCCCTCCTCTGTAGGGTTCGGAATGAGTCTTTCTTTGCAATGACTGGTCTGGGAGTAAACACAATCTGCCAGGATTTGTTGGGGGTTTTTTTTGAGTATCAACTATGTGTTGGACCCAAAATGAATGAGACTCAGCTGCCTTTGTGTGGCTTACACAGCCCAGGTGGGAAGGGACATGCAACATTTGTGAGAATTAGGCTCATTGTGACTAAAGCAGTTAGACTAGAATAAAAAGAATCTGTTGTGCCTTGTTTTATTTTGTTTTAATTACTGAAAAATGAGTGTGTGCGTTTTTGTGTTTTTTTTCTTTTTTTTAGTTACCAAGTACAGTTGTGAGCCCTCACTCCATCAAGGGCTGCATCAAAATCATTATTTTTTGTTTTTAAGACCAAGTAACTGTGTCTTACCAGTCATAGTAGTTAATACCCCTTGGAGTATTGGACCAAATCTAAATTGTTTTGAAGACAGATAAAGGCAACAGCGAAGCAAGTGACTCAGTTGATCCTCCATGAAGTAGTGGTACCTTGGGAGCATTGAAGAGTGACATGTTTGGAAAAAGCTGAAAGTTAAATTCTTCTTGAAGACTGGAGAGAGATGACTCTCAACTTTCCTTGGGCTATATTATGAAGTTCTGACAGTTGTGCCCCTTTTAAAGAGAATTATCTAATAAATATAGTCTCTGTAGGGCAGATTAGGACATCTTTGTGCCTTTTATGAATGCTGGTTTTTTAATGGGTGATTTGCTCTTCCTAAACCACTTTGCTATCTGAGAACACCACTGTGGCCAAGGACTGCTTGGCCAGGGATGGAGATAATAGAAGTACGTGTTTACATGGGCACACGGTGGGGAAGTGGTTGGGGTCTGGTACATCTAGCTCAGGGATGCCTCTTTGCATAGAATATTGGGGTATAGCTTATATACCGTAACTTCGTCCCTTTTAAAATGGACAATTTAATGACTTTTGGTATATTTACGGAGTTGTACAGTTTTAGCACAAAGTAAGTCCCCTCACACCTGATAATCTCCATTCCCACCCCCAATCCAGGCAACCACTGATCTGCTTTCTGTCTCTATAGCTGGCCTCTGTGGAATGCTTTACAGCACTAGCATCATGTAATATACACAGTCTTTTGTGTCTTACTACTGCTGCTACCGTGTATGAGCTTTCTGAGGTTCATCCGTGGTGTAGAACGTTTCAATACTTCCTGTCTTTCTGGCTGAATATCACTCCCTTAGATGCTCTGCGCCACATTTTGTTTATTCATTCACCCACCAAGTTATTTGGGTTGTTTCCACTCTTGGGCTGTGATGAGTAATGCTGTAGTGAACATATGGATACATGTATTTTTGTGGACTTACATTTTAATTTCTCTTGTGTAACGACTTAAGAGACTATGACTCTTTGTGACCTTCGGCAGTTCATCTAACTCCTCAGAGCCTCAGTTTCCCTGCCAGAGAGAGGGGGGTACTTGTGCTGGCCTAAAAGCACTGTCTGTCTGAGATGAGCGGGAGCTGCGGCTGTGTGATTGGGTCAGGACGGACACATAAAGGTCCCCCCTCGTCAAAAATGCTTTTGCCAAGTTGACCTGGGCAGGAGCTGCTGGCTGTCTTCCCGGGGGAGGTCAGCTCACATGGCACAGATCTTGAAGCGGTGGACAGAGACTTGGATGAGGTGTCAGGTATATGCAGGCCCCATTTTCCTGCTAAACGGTGGCAAAGAGCAGGAACTCCCCAGATGGACAGTGGGAGAAAGTCCCCACAGAAGGAAGCAGCAGGCAGCAGGGTGCCGGACAGCTGAGGGTGGCACCGCCGGGTGTGGCGCTGTGCTGGAGAGCGGGCACAGGTTGGGGGGCGTGGGCAGGAAGGCAGCTGGGTCCCGGTCTGCGTGGCACCTGTATGTCTTGGGTGTTGAGGCTGCTGTGGATGGCGGCAGAGCCAGCGAAGGTTGTAAGTGGAGTGCTAGCAGGTTAAATTCAGAAACCTACAGACAAAACATTAAGGGGCATCTACTTTGGAATGCCTGGAAACTTGGCATCAGGGGCAACTCGTTTAGAATTTTATGGGAAGTGTTTTAGCTGCAGCCTTCAGGTTCTGAGCCTCCTCACAATCCTTACCCTGTGAGCACCTTACCCTGTGAGCACTTTACCCTGTGAACAGGACAAGTATTTGTTCGGTGTACTTCCTGGAGGATCGGGGCCAAGCATAGGAGAGCTTTTTCAACTGACGATTGCCACTACCAATTATTCTTTTCTCTGATATCTAAGCACCAGCCACCCTTTCATTCGGGCACATCAGAATTTCCAGAAGGGTCCATGTCTATTTTGAAAGTTTATTTGACATGCCTGTAGCTCTTAGAATCAAAATTACAGAAAATAAAATTTACTTTAAAAAAGCTAAGACTGAGGTACAGGTGATAGGAGGAGAAATTACTGGAGGAGAGAGACTGGAGTTGGATCCTATAAAAGGTTGAAAAGCAGTATTCTGAATAAGTGAATTAATTGAAGACCTGTGAGTTAGACAGGACATATAACCAAAGTAACCCAGAATGCAGATCTGACAACGGGCTAACTCTTCATGGTCTTTGAGTTCTAAGGAAGCGGTGTCCTCTGCAGGGTTACACAGACACGCACATTTACATACACACCTGTACATGTATACATGTATGCATGTATTAGATATTCATTCATTTTCACTCCCAAGAAATACAAAACTTTTATTTGATGGGTGGGATGATATCAAAATTAGGTTAGGAAGTCAGGTAATTGTTTTTAACAACTGCATGAGAACTTTTCCACTAAAATACGTAACACGAGTGAGAAATGAGGTCTGCTCACCGTAGCTTCTCGGAGAGCACAGATAAGGCTAGAATGTTTGGGGGCCTTCTCTGGCCTGTTAGGAGGAGGAGAAACCTTGGATTCCTTAGGGGGAGCAGGTGGCAGGCTGGCACCTCCTTGCTGCCCTTCCTCTCCAGTCTGGCCTCCTGAGTCCACCTCAGATCTTCCTGCTCTGGGCAGTCAGTGTCCTCGGGCAGAGCCCGGACTGCTGCAGCAGCCCCTGCCTGGCCTGCCAGCCGTGCCCACCTGCCCGAGACCTCGTTCGGGTGCCCGTATCTGACCTGATGCTCCAAGTGCCCTGTACCTCCCTCCCCTTTGTTTTCTTCCCTTTGAGGATTTCTCCTGTCCCTCAGTTCCAGTCGCCCTTGAGCTTTCCACTGACTTGATCTCCTTGGCAACAGGCAGGGACTCCTTACTCTTTGGGGCTTCTCTGGGATTTCTTGGCTGGCATCTTAATGTCCATGACTAGGAGATAAAAATGGACTCCAGCCAGCATTTATTCTCCAGATTATTGCGAGCATGGTCTCACTCCCACAAAATTTGCATTACTGATTTTCAGACACCACCCCCCCCCATAGGTAACTCCCCCCTACTCCATCACCCCACTTAGCTGTGACAGTCCAATCACAGATGGCCTTTCTGGTGGGCCAGTCTGGGGCTACTTTCTTGAGTTTGGCTTCAGGATTCTACCTGCCTCAAGAAACACTCGATTCTCTTCTCATCTCAAAGCAGATTTTCTCCACTGTGATTTAGCACCTCTAGCCTCAGGGAGAGTGTCCCTGTCACTGTGGACTGGACACAGCCTTCTCTCGGCACCTTCCTCCCAGCCACTGCAGCAGCTGTCCTGATGGCAGCCCGATGGCAGCCCTGTGCTGGGGCACCCCTTTTGCACCCAACCTTCTATCCCCTGAATGGCGTGCCCTTGTCCCCTTGGCCCCAGTGAGAAGCCAGGTCTTGTATTTGTTGATTTATCTCCGCCCCCACCCCCAGTCTTATCTCCTAGACCCCTCAGGAAAAGAGACCCCTTTATCTCCTCTGCCATTTGGGTTGATGACCAGCCTTGGCACAGATGACTCTAAATGGCCTTGCCGGGCCCCTCAACCCCCTCTCACCCCCATTTCTCTGAACTGTAGCCAGAATGTTTTCTGGGTTACAGCTCTCATGTGGGCATTCTCCCTTTGAAAACCCTCCAGTGGCTTCCCACTGTCCCAAGGTCAAGTTCAGTGTCCTTCAGCGGCCTGCACACCCTGAACCCTGCCCAGGCCGCCCCCACCCAGGGCATCTCCTGTGGTCTCCTGGTGCCTGATAACAATGCTCTTCGCATCAGCTCTGTAAGAGCAGCATGCTGTGCCGCCTTCCCTAGGGTCGGAGCAGAGTGCTCTCGGATTAAGCTTAATTAGAGCTTTATGGCAGCTCCTCCGTGTTTTATTGTTACTTAATGCATTTTTGGGTGGAAGTGGATTTATTTGGTAGCACTCCCTTGGTCATAACTGGAACCCCCTTTGGGACACTGTTCTCATGGACAGAGAAACCTGACCACAGCTACTGTAGGTTGAGTGTCTAGAGTCTTTGATGCTTCAAAAGTGCAGCCTGTGCTTGTGTTACTGTTTAAAGGCATGGTTTGTGATTTTCCCACCCTCATTGGTATCACCCTTACCCCCTCATTTCTTGGAAGTGGAAACCCAAGACACAGCAATTACAGGGTTTGCCCAGGGCCTCCACACTTTGGTTGAGTCTACTGGGCAAACCTGTCTCTGAGCCTGGGGTCAGGGAGCTCTTTCCCAGTGCCACAGATGCTTCCCGCTGGGTTTATGCTTCCTCATCAATTGATTTGGGCCAGCCCAGCCCTGCCCTGCCTCCTTGAGCCCCCCCACCAGTCTGGTAGAGGGGCTGGACTGGTCTCGGTTCAGTCCCTGCCACCAGCCTCGCTGGCTCTGGCCTTAGTCAGGTCCTTAGCGTCTGGGAACCTCAGTTTTCTCATCTTTGGAGTAGAGTCTTCATCCTAACATAGGCTAGCCAGCAGGGGTGTGGGAGAGTAAAAGAGAAAGCACATTAAATCCTTGCGTACAAAAAAAAAATCCTTGCGTACAGTGGCGACTCTATAAATGTTAACTGCTGCCCCTGCTGGGAGTCTCCTCTTATTTTGAAATTGCTCCCTGTGTGACATTGGGTCAGTCAGTTAACCTCACTGAGCCTCAGTTTCCCCTTTGTAAAGTGGGGTGTGCTTACTGGCAGTGTTGCTTTGGGGAGTGACATAATCCACATGCAGGTGTGAACACTGCCTGGCCACAGCTCCCAGGAAAGGGTGGCTACTGTTACTCATTTCCCGCAAAAGTCACTTTACATGGATGGTTTTGGGGCCCTATATTGTAGACAGCTGTGTATTTTCTAGAAAAATATTTTAAGTAATATTTCCTTTTCAGTAAATGGTCACCCCCCCAAAAATTAGTAAAGCACAAAAAAAAAAATTGAAATACCATTCAACTGTCAATGTTTTTGCAGCCTTCCTGATTTTTTAATTGTAAGCCTGTAAATTTTAAAATTTAGAATTTTATTGTAAATCTATCCCGCTCTCCACTCCCCCCTTCCCAATTGGGACTACATATATTTTGAAAACATTACTGGAATAACAATACCCCTAAGTCGGTGTCAACAGTAGTTTTTATTTTTGCTTGTGACATCTGCAGCCAGGCTTAAAGCCCTAGGGCTTCTGAGAGGTCCTCTGCCCCCTGACTGAAGGTGAAAGGGCGCGCCTAGCCCCTGTCCCTGTGAGAGTGGTGAGAGTATGTGCCCGGTAGGTATTAATGCTGGAGAAACCGCAGGTATCCACTTCATTGGGTTCAATTTTAAAGCATCTAAAATTAACCTTAGAAAGGACAACAGGAGGAGTCCTTCTGGTGCAGATACACGGTGCACTTGTGCAGGCCTTAATACTCAGGTGCATACAATCGCACGTGCGCGCGCGCACACACACCCACACCCACACAAATGAGTAGAGAGATATTGGGGGAAATCTTGGTAAGATGCATGGATTGTATCAGTGATGGTACCCTGGTTGTGATGTAATTTTACAAAATGTTACCAGTGGGGGAAATTGGGCAAAACGTATAAACTGGGATCTCTCTGTTATTTCTTATATTTGCAAGGATTATTTGCATACGATTAACCAACCATAGTGATTACAATTTGAAAAAGTGGTTTAAAAACTGTAAATGTAGGGGCCTCCCTGGTGGTGCAGCGGTTAAGCACTGTACTGTGGAGCTGTCGGCAGCGGTAGCAGCAACGTGAGTTTGATGGCTGGCCAGGGAGATTCCCACATGCTGCGGCAGACCTCTCCTGCCTCGCCCGCTGCTCCCCTCAGCAGTGTATTTCCGTGGATGTGCCTGTTCTGCTCCCCGCTCTGTCTCTGGTGAATTCTCTCGCTGCCCCATGCCTCTGGCCTGTACCTCAGCTTGTATGCACAAATAAATAAATCTAAAAAAAAAAAATCTGTAAATGTAATTTCTGATTAATGCAATCCCAGTGGAAAAAGCAACTCCAAATTTTATTCGCTTGGGTTTTAGGGTGACAGATTTAGAACCAGATCTCTTAAAATGTAGCCAGGTTTTCTTTTTGCTCCAGTGCAGCAGAGGGCTCGCTCCTTCGAGGGGAACGAGAGGGGAGCACGGCTGACCCTCCATCCTCGGCGAGGTTTCCACACAGAGGCCGTTTGTAACTGCTGTGGGCCATTTCTAGTACATGGCAAGGACATGTCAGCACTTCTGAGATCGGCCTTGGCTACAAGGCTTCTCTGTGTCTGCAGGACAGGGTACAGCTTTAAGACTAACCCTGACCTCAGTGTGGATCTCCACTTAAGGATGTCTCCTGACCTAGAGCTGATGAACTATTCAGAGCAATTTGAACTGGACTCCATCTACATTCAGTTAAATTCTGGTGTAAAGCAGCCTTATAAATCTCTCCTGCCTTTCCCTGACCTGGCAGCTCTGTGGGAGGGACAGGGGAGGAAGATGCCCAGGGCAGCACGCACTTTCCTCCAGCAGGCAGGGGTCCTGCAGTGAAGTGTTGGTGGAGGAAGGGGAAGAGGAACCCGTCTCTCCTGTTCTTGAGAGCTCTGTGTTCATTGGGTTTCAGATTTGGAACCAGATTTCAGGTCTGCTCCTGAAGTGAGAAAATCATTCCAACAGATCAGATTTCTCTGAGCTCAGACCCTAGGATGATCTCTACTTGCAATTTAATGAAATATTTAGAGACCTATTGCATTCCAGTTGCAGTGTGTCTTCAGTAATGCTACCAAGTTGGCTTAGTAATACACTTCGGTTCCCAGATGCCTTGCATGGGCTGTTACTGAATATGGGTCAGTGTGAAAGCTGAACCATGTCTGTGACTCTTACAGAATTATTCTTGAGAGTCTAGGTTTAGAAGAATCACTGAGAAGTTAAAATTTAGCCAACAGTGGCAGGTCTGAAAACATTGTACATTTTGACCTTAAATCCATTTGCATGCACTCCGTCCTCCATGGAATTGAGCCCCTGCCACCACCATCTTGATGTTTGTTGATGTACAAATAAATCTATTCCTTGCCGCTGGTTTAGAATAAAACCACCCAGAGATTTTTCAGCAGACTAAAGCCTTCTTTCATCACGCAGCTGGGAACAGTGGAGGAGAACAAAGGCACACAGTCCTAAAGTGGCCTGCACGCAGCCTTTTATGACACAGTCATTTATCTAGTAATGCAATATCTGTGTGTGTGTGTGTGTGTGTGTATGTGTGTGTAGCAGTATTAATAGTTGTGTTTTGACATGCATTTAAAAAAGTTGAAATGTAAGGAGAACAAAGATGCACAATTTTCATGGTTGGAAACTAGTTGTACAACCTTGGATTTGAGACCTTTGGGGAGGAGGGGGCTGTGCCATTATGAAATTAGCCAATTCCAGCGCCTTGCCCTCAATACCACCTCTAAATATGCATGTGTATACACACACACACACACACAAGGCTTTGTAGACTTTAGAAATCTCTCCTTCTCCCCTTACCCCTTTAAAACTTGGGGCTCATCTCTGAAACTGCTGGTGAGTTGAACTTGGCAAAAACAACTCTGTTCCTAACATGCAAGCACAACTTTAGTGGCGCTATAATGAAGATGTAGCATTAGGTGAGTTCAGGTGTGCAGCACAGTGAGTGGATATTTGCACAGACTGGGCAAGGGTGGCCACCCTGTCTAGTTAGCATGTCACCATACAGAGTCACAAATTTCCTTATGACAAGAACTCTTAGGTCCTTTCTTAGCGACTTTCAAATATACAACAGTATTACCAGGGTCTCTACTTTTGATGAGTCATTTGTTTGGCAGGTTGGTGTCATCAGTGATTTCATTGTCATTTTTTGTTTCTTGCAGTTTTATGTGCTGAAAGAGTTGGCCAGATGACTAAGACATATAATGACATCGATGCTGTCACTCGGCTTCTTGAGGAGGTAAGAGTTTTGGGGAAGGCAACGAATCTTTTGTAACTGACTTGTATTGGTTAAATAGAACTTGTAATATAACTTATTTTGTAATATAACTTATGTTGGTTAAAGCTTTCATTACTGCCCACCTCAAGGAAGAAGCACAGAATTTGGGCCCTCTGAAGATATAACTTAGTGGCTCAAAAACTAACTTTGTACAAGGTATTTTAGATTTAAGAAGGAATGCATTAATCGCACAAAAGAAAGTATCATTTAAATACCTTAAAGTTTAAAAGAAATCCTTAAAATATATACTGACAATATATTTTTAAGTGTATCCACAAAGATATCTGAAAAGTACTTCATTATTCATAATTGTTTAATGTGTGTGTGTGTGTGTGTGTTTTTTTTTTTTTTTTTTACTTACATCAGGTTAAGGGAATACTATGCAGTGTCAACATGGAAATAACCAAAATAAGCCAAGCAAAGAAAGTTCAGGGAACTTGGTCAGGATTAGTTGAGTAGCTGGTATTTTAGAGACTGTGATTTTCTGAATTTCTTCTCAGCAGTGTTGGCAGTTGAGAATTAAGGTGCAGTAAAGTATGTAAAAACTAGGGTTTCGTGTGTGTTCCGTGCCCAGAACAGACCAGAATATGTAGGTTCTTAATAATGGATTGAATCCTTTAGACCGACACCACCCCCAAAACCCACCAGCTCTTAAGTGCCCAAGTGCGAACTGCTCACCCCATGTTCCTACTCTAGAATAGAGACTGTTCATTAGCCCTTCTGCAGGAAGAGAGGCAGTAACTAGGGAGCCGGCGAATTTCCAGGCGGTGGCAGGACAAGGTTGAAACAGACACAGGGGCCAAGCAGGAGGAGGGAGACACAGAGGTTTAAGGAGAGCATCTCTCACCTCCTTTTTATGTCTCTTTCCCTATATTCCTCCCTTCTGCATGTTCTACATTCTCACCCCAGCCCTGAGGGCCCTTCCATTTCCTTCTGCGATCCTGAGGATTCACCTGCCCTATCTGCCCGCCAAGACCAGTAGACCCAGCTGAGTGGGTTGGGGCCAGGAGCTGAGACCCTTGACCACCCACACATCAGAGACAGCACAAACTTCTCAGCCCCAGATAAAGTGGTCCTGGTTTCCGGCTGTGTGAGGGGCGTTGGCTCGGCCTTGTACAGTGGGTCGTGGGGGGCTCTCCAGCTGCAGCCATCTGGACAGCTGGGGTTCCCCATGGGGGAGGCTGGCTTGGCTGGCACCAGTGACTTTCAATGGTTCACCACTGCCCCCTCTCCATATCTTAGAGTTCCCAGTATCCGCTCCTCACCCCATAGCCAGTTAGTCATCCATGCTCCTGAGAGGAGACCCACGTCTGTCCCTTTGTCTTAATCCCAAGGCCACCCCTCCATCTCCAGGAGCCTCAGCAGTGAGTCTGGAGTTTCTTTCCCCTGTTCATTCCTGCAGCTTCCACATTCCAAGCCGTCTGTATCACTCTCCTCGAAACACACACCCGCTCCCCTTCCGGGCTGCTGGCCACTTGTGGGGCGTTTCTCCAGGTGGCTCTTGTTGTGCCTTCTTGGCTTTATTTTTAGCAGCTCGCCCTGGCAGTGGTGCGTGCCTGGCTTTGTTTGGATTGTAATGTCATTCTTTTCCTCTTCCCGAGAAGAGTCACATCTGCAGTAAGGCCCTTCTTTGGAACCAGGCGGGCCTCCTGGTTTGAGTTTCGGTGTCCAGCCGTGGGGCGGTCGTGCTGTGCTTTTCTTGGCTTCCCTCCATCCCTCCGATCGTTGCTTGGGCTTGCACACCTGTCACACACCGGCTGGGCGCTCCAGGCCGGGTGCTGGGGGCCTGCACACGAAGCCAAAACCCAACCTGTGGCCAGGCAGGGGAGTTTGTGTCTAGGTTTAAGAGGAAGAGGATTCCAAGGCTTGCCCTGACTCACTGCTGCTGGGAATTTACCTTCGGGCAAAGCATGCCTCCTCCCCCGTTTTCTTGGAGAGGGTTATTCCAGGGCCCCTTAGTCATGCTTTTATCCCGAATTGGTGAATGAGATGAGTCAGCGGCTGCGTGTGGGAGGCAGGCTGTGCTCCATCTCCAGGGGGCGTGTCGGGCAGCGCCAGTGTTCACTGGCAGAGGGGCTGAGGTGCCTGTGAGTCTCTGTGAGCAGAGCCACGCTGAGCAGGGAAGGAGCAGAGCTCTCCGAGCTAGGATGAGCTCCTCCTGGCCACATTTTCTGGGGAATAAAAAAGCCAGTTCTTCGAATCGCTTGTTCTTAATGGCCTGAATTATTGCTTTGTAGTCACTCAGTCACTGTAGTTGAGTCTCAGTCATTTCCTAGCCTCTTTCTTGTTTTTGGAAGTAAACACTGGTCATAAATCAGCTAGTTGTGAGAAGTCGGGAATTCTTTTCATTACTGTTATTCTCAAAAAGAAACGCAGCCAGCCTGTGCCCTTCGGTAAAATGACGGAGAAAAACCAGAGGCTCTGCAATAGCTTTTTGACTTTTAAAGATTTCCCTGTAAACATTTGTACTCCTAATTCTTTTTCAGTAGAAAGTTTTCTTTTAGTTAAAGATCAGATTTTCCATGTTGATGAGGGGAGAGCTCCCCTCCGGGGGTAAGGAGCTGAGGAGGCTCTGGGACCTGAGATAGTGAGGTGTAATGGGGAGGGGTGAGGACTGTGGGTGTTGTGCCCTGTGTGTTCTGCCTGCCTGGTGCCTGTCCCTCTCAGGAACTGGCCGTGGGTGCCACCGGGAGCCCCGAACATCCTTAAAGTGCTAGGAGGGCCTGACCCAGTCAGTCTTCGTTATTACTGTTTTCACTTGATCTGTTTGCAGTGGAATCTGCCTGCCCCGTGTCTGAGCTTGTTGGAACTCAGCAGCTCAAATGCCCGCTGCCTGATGAGCAGGAGGCCCCGCTGGGTACTGGTCTGAGAACTTCAAAAATCTGACTTAGATTTATGGAAATCACACCTCCAAAGCGAACTGGGATAGGATTGTAACTGAGCGTTAGCCAGCTGAAACCACTTGTGCTAGAGGCTAATTTTGAGTCAGCCCCTGGAGAGACAGGTGCCCTCACAAAAATTCCTTTGGATCCTTTCCCCTGGGTACCAAATAGGTGCAACCATTGACTGTGAGAAGTGATAAAGGGCCCTCCTTGGGAGACACTGCAAGTCTTGTGGCTGAGCTCACCTAGATGCGCTCCTCAGCAGGTTGGGCACACTCCCTGGTCCCCCCCTGCCGTACCGCCTGATCCTCTGTTCCCCCTGTTCTTAGAACCCCCGCCTTTCACCATTTTAGAGCAGAATGTCAGTTACTCAGCTAATGCACAACCTACTCATAGGTTCTGTGAACTCATAGGTTCTCAAAACCTGTGTTTTGAGAAACCAGTGTGTACCCAGTCCTTGCTAAGCTGCAGCCAACGAGGTTAGTGAGTAGCTGACCGGTTAGGCCTCCTCCCTACTTCCTTCTGCTCTAAACCGCCTGTTCCCATTCAGCCGCACTTTATGCCAAGTGAAAGAATAATTAGTATAAGCTTCCGAAATAACTTACTTTTCCATAGTTCTCCTCCTCCAGTCCACGTGAGTTAGCCGAATCCGACCAGAGGGGCCAATATTCCCTCCGGCAGGGTGGGCCAGTCTGCTTTGGTGATAATGTCCCCCACTGTCAAGGGACATCTCGTGAAGCAGCTGTGTCTTTATGTGCCCTGAAGATTTTCTTCATGATGCTTTGCCATCAGCTGAACCAAGAGAAAATTCCGTGGGGGGCACCTTAACAGTCTATCTCTGAGGTCTGCCAGCTTTGTGCAATACCTCTCTATTTTGAAAGGCTTTTTTGTTCGTTTTTTTTTTTTTTTTTTTTTTAAATATAAGCCCATGTAGCCTCCATTAGGAAAAGAAACCTATGGTTATATTTCAGAGCAACAGCTAAGCATTTTTGTTCCTGCAAGGCAAATAGAAGGAACTCAGTAAATTCTAGCTTCCCATGTGCCGGAGAGGCTGCGGCCCTGTGCCAGCACTCGACTTTACTGTGAGAGCACTTGCAAATGTCTGTGTGTTCATTCCTGCAGCACATAGTTACGTTTCCTGGTGCTGGGTCCCTGATACAGCGGCCAGGCCTCAGGTGCAGCGGTGGCATCACGCCACCCAGTACTCAGCAGTGGCAGAGAACTGTGTTCAGAGGCATGTTTTTCCTGCAGAAAGATACTGTTTCCGTTAGGCTGACAGGCTCCCTTTCCTGCTTGAGGTCTGTGTCGGCCATTACGTTGGCTTGGCATCCTTCTCTTTATTATGGAGTCGAATGCTGAATTATTAATTCCTTTGTAATTTCTAAACGGCCTTGTTCTCGTCAGTGAACACTGAGCACCGCTGGCTCCTCCAAGAAGCACAGGGCTTTTGACTCTGCTCTCGCCTGTTATAGAAAGAGCGGGATTTAGAATTGGCTGCTCGGATTGGCCAGTCGTTGTTGAAGAAGAACAAGACACTCACCGAGAGGAACGAGCTGCTGGAAGAGCAAGTGGAACACATCAGGGAGGAGGTGAGCTGCCGTGGGGCCGGGGAGCCACAGGCGTGCTGGGAAGAGGCGATGGACGAGGTCCTAGTCAGAAGGGCTCTCACAAGGTCCCGTGCCCACGTGGGCGCTGCCTTCCGCCGCTGCCCTCCGGCCGTGTGGACAGATGGCCAGGCTGGGACTAGCCCCGCATTGCCGGAGACTCGTAGTGCCAAGCCCTGGGCAGGGTCTGTCCTCCCAGACGCCAGACCGTCGCGTGGGCTTGGAGACACGCAGCACTTGGCAGATGCTCACACGGAATTAGCACACGGGGAATCCCCTGTGGGGTTGGTGTGGGCGGGCCAGAGAGGGAGCCGTGTCAGGAGCAGCAACTGCGCATTTATTGTTACAATATAATTTTGCGTCTGTAAAACAAAACAAAAAATAGTGTATTGTTTTCATGATAGAAACCCTGTTATTTTCATGAGACAAATCTTGGCTGATGGGCCCCAGTGGTGAGAGGGGTGGAGATGGGAAAGCTTCTGACTTATTTCAGGGCCCAGGTTTTGGAGGAGCAGCGCTGATTTTTTGGAAGGGGTGTGCTGTGGGCAGGGGGAGACGCCTGCAGAGCCAGACGGGGGGCTGAGAGGAGAGGGTTTACCAGCCCCCACATTGTAGCATCTTTCCTGTCATCCTAGCTGTACTTTTCAAGTGGGTTAACTGTGAGGACTTTGCTTTCCTCAGCCTTGTTTCTCCTCCCTTATTTTCTTTCAGAAACTCTCGGGAGGGACGCCGTCATCATGTCCCTGAGATGTAGTCAAACGTTTTCCTTGTCAAGGCTATTGCCAGCACTTTTTCTCTGATTTTAATTGTAGTTTTAATGTGAGGCAGTAGAGTTGCCACCATATAAGAAAAGCTTTAATCCTGGGCTGACTTTCAAAGATGATCGGGGGGAACAAAGTTGGCCCTGCCTGCCCTGCCCCCAGCATCATGACCCAAATCCCCTTCTCTCAAGTCAGCCTGGCCCTGTCTCGGCCCCTTCCGAGCAGAGGGGCTTGCCACCGCAGAGCCAGCAAACGGTCACCCTGTCCCGTGTGCTGCTTCTCCGTACTGCTTGGCATTGCCTTGATTCACACCAAGGCATCTTATGCTTTGGGAGTGGAAGTGCTTTTTTTTTTCTATAGGAGAAGCATCGAATCTGAAATATGTTCCCTTTGACACATCGTTAAATGATCAGTCTAGGTGTTGAAGCAAAAGCCATCTCTCTGAAAGATATAACATGTTCACTGTGTTGTGAGGAAAAGTCGGGATAAGCCATAGACGCCTCCCCACCCTGCCCCAACTCAAATTAGCAACAAGAACATGGAAACAACTGCAGTTCTCACGGCAGTGTTGGGTCCCTGTTCAGCGCTGAGTGGTGAAAAGGCGAGGGCTCATCTTTACGACACAGGTTTATTATTTCAGTGTGATTTGCACAGCCAACTTAGCTGGGGTTGGTGTGGCTGGTGGCCTCCTCTTTCCTTCAGTATCTGAAATTCCTATCTCATGACTCTTGAGTGTAGAGCAAGGCCTGGCCCAGCCTGGCGGGAGGGTTGGAAGGGGCAGCGGTCATGGGGTGGGGCCAAGGGCTTCCCCACCCAGGGCTGGCAGTGCCAGGGTGCTGGTCCCAGGGGGCATTTGGTTTCTTCTTTCATTTGTTAATATGATCTGTTTCTCCAACTGGTTACCCAGCTAGTCATCTGGTTACTTAGAAAATCCATAAACTGCCTGTTCCCCCAACGATCATTCCAGAACCTTCTCGTCTTGGCTCTGTACCAAAGTGAAAATTAATTTTGACAGGGTTTTCTGCCAAACAGTAATTGATGGTATTTTTCTTAAACAGGATCAAATTGAACCCTTAGTTGTCTTTGAAAAGCACAATTACATGCTTCACTTTTAATGAGGAATTTTAAAAATCTTTATCATTAAGCAGCAAGTGTTTGAGCGTGAGAGGGGGCACGGTCATGTTTGGGACGCAGATAATGGCACCCCTCCCCCTCTGCACAGGTGTCTCAGCTCCGGCATGAGCTGTCCATGAAGGATGAGCTGCTTCAGTTCTACACCAGTGCCGCTGAGGAGAGCGAGCCCGAGTCCGTTTGCTCAACACCGTAAGTCGCCAGAGAGCCAGAGCTGTGGGCAGTGGCTTTGGTGTTACCTGGGCAAGGTCACCTTTACCAGCAGTGTGATCAGCTACTCCCAGCCTCTTCCAGGCCAGGCATCTACCTCCAAGTGCCAGGAACAGACTGATTATACTATTTTAGTGGGGCTTGGAAAGTCAGGGTTTACTTTCCCCCTTACTGAGTCTTAGTTCCTATTTGCCCGTTTAGGTTGATTTGGCCTGGCATGTTCATGGGTAGCAGAGTGGGCGGTGCTGTTGGAGGTTCTGGTGTCAGAGGTGTTAGGTGGGTCCTAGGGACAGAAGCTGAGACGCGTCCGTGAGTCAGGCAAGCCTCCTCTAAGGAACATAGACTCTAGGAACCCAGAGATATGAACTCTGAGCAGCGGCTCACTAGCTGTGTGCTCTCGGCCAAGCTGCTTAACCTCTCTGTGCTTATGTCCTCATTTGTAAAATGGAAATAATAATAGTACTTTCAGGTCCTGGGGTTATGAGCATTAATTGAGTTTTAGGCAGAGTACTTAAACTAGTTCTTTGCATGTGGGAGTGTTAAATGTCAAACTCCCGGGTGCCCCTGAGTTATGCAGGCTTCAGATGAAAGTTGATTCTCCTGAATTTGGAGGTTGTGCCGCAACTGCAAATTGTGCATAAAAGGTCTGATGTGGTGGCACCTGTACATCCCTGGGCACTGGCTGCCCTATGGGGGGCAGTCCACAGGACCTCCAGGCTGGGAGGAAATGTCTCTCTCCTGGTGAGTGACAGCACCTTCTCCCCCAGACTGAAGAGAAATGAGTCGTCATCCTCCGTCCAGAATTACTTTCACCTGGATTCACTTCAAAAGAAGCTCAAGGACCTCGAGGAGGAGAACGTTGTGCTTCGGTCTGAGGTGAGTGTACTCCCTGCTCGTGGCCCGTCTGCCTTGTCTGGCCAGGAGAGCCGTGATTACAGAGCCCACAGTCCTTGGAACCGTGCTCACCTCAGCTCATGGTTGCGCCCAGTGTCCAGCTGGGGAGCCTCAAGTACCCCCGGACCTGGCTTCTCCGGTCAACACAGGCAGGAGCAGATGCCCCCGTGAATTGCACAGCTTTTGATGGGCCCGAGTGGCAAACCCTCCTCCCTCACCATCAGAGCCGAAGCTCCCACTGCCAGGACTTTTGTGCATCCTCAGCTCCGATAGACTTGACTTGCAGGCTCTCGTGTGGAAGCCTCATTTTCTTGTTGCTGCATCAGACAAGCGCTAAGGGAACAGTACAGGGGAACTTGAAGACCACACTTCTTAGACAGTCAAGAAGGCTGGGCTGGCACAGCTTGCACACTCACACTTTTGAGTGTCTCTCATGGCTGGTCACTGGTAGACACTTCGCCTGCGTCCTTTTTGGAAAATCTTTAGAAGGCTGAGAGCTGGTTACTCTGATTCTCATTTACAGTGAGGAAACCAGGACCCCGCTGCGTGGTGTTTTCATTTCTTAGGTTGTACAGGTTAGTGCAGAAAGCCAGGATTGGCACGTCGCGGCGACTCCAGGCCCCAGGTTATTCCCTCACTGTCCCTATCTAGAAACGCGGCACATGCCGGTTTAGTGCTTATTTATCAGAGAGTTCATGCTGTCTAGCCAGCGTATAAGTTTGGGCTGCTCACATATTGGGAAGACCCTCACATCAGGCCTTAACATGATGCTCTTATGCACGAGGAAAGGGTTACGTTCTAATGGACCAGGACTGCAGCCCACCATTCCCCATTCCGCTTTGGCGCGTCTCCTTCCAGCATCTGCCCCAGGCAGGTGTTCTCGCTCTGCGCACAGCGCTCAGGGCAACGCGCCCTGTCAGTCTTCACCTACAGCAGGTGGAGGGGGCCCCAGCCACAGATTCCGGCTGCTGAGCAGCCGTTGGAGCGCGGTGTCTCTCTGGGCCAGGGCCTGTCTAACCGAGCCATTTTCTTCAGGCCTCAGATCTCTTATCTTGCTACCTTTCAGCTGGGACAAATTATCCAGAGTCATGTGATAGCTCTTGGGTCTCTGAATGTTGATGCTTTCATCTGTACCTGGTTTTTATTCAGCTGAACACAGTGGGTTTTATGCCACTCAGAACCTCATAGGTTTTATGCCACTCAGAACCTGGAACAAACCCCTCCTGTTGTCATCTCCAAAATCCCTGTGGTAGGCAGAGCTGCACCCAAGGTGTTGTTTGGGTTGTGTCCTGAGGGTCCTACGGCTCGGTGTCTAGGAGCTGGGACCCACATAAATGAACAGACCCATGCTGGTCACTTTCCCAGCAGGGGGCTTTCCCAGAGCAGGGTGCACATTGCTTTCTGTGGCGCCCTCTAGTGGTGCACCTGTCCCAGCTTTGAAAAGCCGAGATTCATTCATTTTAGCAGGGAAGGAATTCTGGTTGGTTTTCTGTATTTGAGGGTACCAACAGGTGACTGGTGGGGAGATGGCAAAGGGCGACGTCCTAGACCTGGCTCCATGGCCCAGCCTTGCCCGCCCACCAGTGCATGTGGGGCCCCTGACCTGAGTCTTGCCCACAGGCTTGCCAGCTGAAGACAGAGACCATCACCTACGAAGAGAAGGAACAGCAGCTGGTGAACGACTGCGTGAAGGAGCTGAGTATGTCCCTGGTCCCCCTTCCCACTGCTGCTTCCTCTTTGTGCTCTTTCCACCTGCTGCCTTTGCGACTAGGCAGATTCGCATCAGCGCTGATGAAGGGTAGTCTTTCTGTCAGCCTGGGGCTGAGCCACACTTTTCCTAAAACCAGAACCATCCCGATCTCGTGTGGCAACCCTCCCCTGATCTATGACAAATTTGGTGCTAGGTTGTCAGCCGCATGATGTCTCAATTTCTCATGAGATGAGCATTTCACAATTAATTTTGTCTTTCTAGTAGTGTTGGAGTTATTCACTGCCCATGTTCGGCCCAGCTGCAGTCTCAGCTGCGAATACAGTTGACCCTTGAACCAGGTTGGGGCACCACCCCCCTGGCAGTCACAGGCCCTTGTATAACTGTTGACTTGCCCCAAACATAGCCTTAGTAATGGCAGAAACAGTCAGTTAACACATATTTTGTGTGTTATATACTGTATTCTTACAGTAAAGTAATCTAGAGCAAAGAAAATGTTAAAATACATTTATAGTGCTGCACTGCACGTATCGGTACCACAATCTGTTTATAAGGAAATCCACATACAAGTGGACCTGCCCAGTTCACACCCAGGCTGTTCAAACCCATGTAAGTACTTCCCCCACCCTCTCCGTGTTATGCTTGCAGTTTAAGACCAAAGGACAGGTTATTTTGCGTTTCAGCAAGATACTAAGTAAATAAATTACACCCTGTGATCAAATCTCATGCAGTGAGTTGTGACTCTGAATATGGGTTGAAGACAGCTGAGAGCCCTGGGCATGGCAGTAGTTCCTTTCTAGAACAGGGTGCAGTGGGGCTTCCTGTTAATAATGCGAGCTGCTCATGTGTGGAACGTGGGGATTCGGCAGGGACACCTTTGTTGGGGTGGCATCTCCCGGCTGACTCCTGAAGCCTGCCTGACCCCTCTGGGACACGACCTGGCTCAGTGGGTCAGACACTGGGCCTGGGGGCCACAGCTGGGAGGTTGGGTCCTTTCTCATGACCAGTTGAGCCCGAGGGACAGGGCCGTTCTCTAGTTCCTTCTGCGGTTGCCCTCTCCGCTCCAGCCTCCCCACCCTATTTTGCCATACGGATGTTCTTTCATGTACAGACAGCAAAGAAACCGTCTTCTCAGAATCTGCATGTGAGGTTTTCTGATTAACTCTTGTGATATTTCTTGGTTAAAGGGGATGCCAACGTGCAAATTGCCAGCATCTCAGAAGAACTGGCCAAGAAGACTGAAGATGCCGCCCGCCAGCAAGAGGAGATCACACACCTGCTATCGCAAATAGTTGATTTGCAGAAGAAGGCAAAAGCTGTAAGGTCCCCATCTCTCTGGTGGATACCCCAAAAGGGGGCATTTACCCCAATGACAGGGCCCTTGAGCTTTATATTTAGGAGTTTGTGCTGTCCCTTTGGAGAAAAAGTTTGGTGGATTCAATAGTATAAAACGGGTTATCCTCTATCGGCAAGGAGGTCATATTTATCACCACTTACAATCTGTAAGTGCATAGAATGCGCTAAGAAAGATGCCATAGATGGGGAGTTTCGCAAATTAGCTGATAAAACATCTAGCCTAGTATTTGCTCTTGTGCAGGAAAAAGACTTTGCCTTCAAAATGAAATAAAAGTATAAAAGACAAAATTTTCATAGTAGACGTGTCATGAGATCACAATGAATCTTGTACTAAGAGGATAAAAATCAGATTCTTCTGAGAATCTGATTAGAGAACCTCTTAGAAGAGGTGCTGATTTGCCTCTGCAATGTTTCAGTGCGCCGTGGAAAATGAAGAACTCGTCCAGCACCTGGGGGCCGCCAAGGACGCCCAGCGGCAGCTCACAGCTGAGGTGAGAGTCTCCCCTCGTTTCATCAGGACCCCAGTCCCAGTGAGGGCGCACCAGCCTCCCTCTCACAGTTCATGCCCACCTTAGCGTGTTTCCATATTGAGTAAGTGTCACTCACCCTAGTTCTAAGGCAGCTCCCAACTCCCGCTATTACCATTACCAGTGGTGGCACCTGGGCGGCTGGGCTGTACCCCAGCCCAGAGCGCGGGGTGCCCAGGTTCCTGATGAACGCGCCAGTAGTTGTGAAATGACCCAGCACACCGCATAAAAGGAACTCTGCTCAAAGATATGACTTGAAAGGAGGGTGTGGCAGCTGACTCTCCCGTTATTTTCAGCTTGTTTTTTGTAAATCTCCCTTGCCCATTTGCTAGTGTTTTTGGAGATTGCCGAGTCCGCCAGCTTCCCCCAAGTGAAATACCAACTGAGCCTTGGGGACTCCTTGGTGTTTGGCCCCGGGCTCCCCGGTCCCACCCCAGGCCAGGGCTTCCGTTAGCTGTCTGTGGCTTCCTGCTCTCAGTGCGGGGTGCTGGCGCTGGTGCTCGGGGCATCCTGACCCCCTCCACTTGCCCGGCCCCCTGCAGCTTCGGGAGCTGGAGGACAAGTATGCAGAATGCATGGAGATGCTCCACGAGGCGCAGGAGGAGCTCAAGAACCTCCGGAACAAGACGATGCCCAATGCCACCTCGCGGCGCTACCACTCACTCGGCCTGTTCCCCATGGTGAGCGGCCTGCCCTCTCCGACACCCCTCTTCCCCCGATGGGCGCTTGCAGTGGGAAGGCAGGGTCTGGAGTTGAGTTTTGCAGGCCTTGGATCTTGGATCTGGAGTTGAGGGTTCGTGTGCTTTGCTGGGGACTCAGCTCTACATGATGCTCACTGCCCCGACTGTCCAGGCCTCTGAATCTGCCACCTATACCACTCTCGCCCTTAAAAGATACGTGTAGGAGGAGCTAGATTTAGGAGGGACCTCAGCTGTTTGGGAGATACTATTTAAACATAAAGTTTGGACCTCACAGGTACATGCCAGTGGTTCTGCTGGTTCTTTGTTTGCTTATTACTGTTTCTCTGGTGGTTTTCAGTATCTGTATTCTGAAAAAAAATAGCTGTTTCTGTACCACTGGGTGTGGCACTTTTATATTTTTCATATTCTTTCCCCACAGTCTCCTTTGGTTATCCTTGGCCTGCTTTGTGTCATGTCCATTTCAGGGGAATGTGGTTGAGGAGAGGCTTTCTCTGTAGGCCTCTGTGGGACTTGGGCTACTCAGGACTGTCCCCTTTGCCTGTCATTTCTGTATGACATTTGGTGAACTTACTCAGACTGAAGCCCCTGGTGGGTGTGGGACTGCGTCTCCTTTGCTCTTTCCTCTGTCCCTGCTCTTCAGTTCCCTGTCCGAAGCACACTGCCCAGTATGTTATGGAATTGTGTGCACTTAATAGACTTTGCTGCGTGGGCAGACTGGCTGAAGAACAGGCTACCAACAACTTTTATACTCAGGCTCTATTTCCTTGTCAAACTGAATTGTCTCTGAGGAAGAACTTTTGAGAGAAAGTCCCCCAAATGATGGCTGTATAAATGTCTGTGAGACTCCATCCCTTCCAAATCTGGCCTTTCCTGGGGCTCTTTCCCTCCAGTCACCCAGTACCCCCCCACCCCCATTTTCTGACTTACTTTTCCTCATGATCTTTCTTTTTTGCTTTCATACATCAACAAAAGGCTAGCTCTGTCTGTCTCTGTTTCTCCACCACCCTGAATGGAATCTAAGGGAAACCAAACAGATACAGACCATAAGCAGCTCTCCAGGGGGGCAGTGATTCCAGACTCCCAGTAAAGGAGCAAAGAACATTCTGTCCCTGAGCAAACTCTCCCACCCCACGCCCTGCCCTGGAGCTGACTACACTCAGCACCAGGCTGCCCCTGCAGTTGGCACGCCCCTGGCCTTGGTTTCTCTCACTGGGTGTCATCGTGGCACAGAGGTCCCCCGGCTGCCTTGTTGCCTGGGCACCTAGGCGCCTGTTTTCACAGGCAGCCTGCATCCTCAGATGCAACCATTCCGCAAGAAGAACTGAAACTCTGGGATTTCTTCTCGAAAGCCTCCGCTTTCATATTTGCTCGGGTGAAGCTTTTTTGTTTGCCTTTTCTGTAGTTGTTGGCACAGCTCAGTCCTGGAAGATGGCTGTTTTTCAAGTGCATTATGCAGGAAAGGCATTTGAAGCAACCTGAAGCTTGTACCGTGCCCATGTTCGGGGAGCAGAGCACCCAGACCTGCCCCCTTTGCTCCTTTTTATTTGCTGAATAAATCAATGCTCGATGACTTGGCCCAGGATAGTCCTCAGTGCCTTGCCACGTGACAGGAGTCCTTAATCTGGGATCATGGAGGGGACTTGGGGGGATGAGGAATTTTGGGAAGGCTGGTGACACACCACAATGATGTCAGCACCCAGTGATGTTGTCACCATTTAGAATTACAGTGAGCTCCCTCGCGTATTTTCAGTTATGCAGTTGCTCAAAATACCATTTGTGCTAATCTTCCCCTCAGGGTGCCAGTGATCGCCTGCCCCGAGGCCTGACCCAGTGTGTTACTTTATCAGAAATGTTCTTAATATTCCAGCACCTGCTTCAATATACCTGGCCTCCTTTCTAGTCCTGATTACTTTATTCATTTAAAAATATTGTTCTGCAAAATGGGCCCAGCCAGAGGGGGTCATGGCCAAAACTAGTGTCAGATTCTGTTTCTGGCTCTGTCCCAGCGGGACTTTGTCATTAGGGGTTTAATCTCTCACTTGTGTGCAGGTCCTTTCCTCATGCAAAACTCTAAGTGTAGTTTATAGGCCAAGTGGCAGCATTATGAAAATAAAAGGGCTTGCCAAAATGTTAGGCACACCTAGGGAAGCCCTTCCATGGGGTTGTATTTAAGGGCAATCTGGGGGTTTAATTTCTCAATGAAATTGCAAACTCATAACTCAGAGTTGAAAGCAAGGCCATTAAACCTTTATTGGTCATGCTTCCCTCTGACTGCTGTTGAGTGTCCCCGCTTGGTTCCAGCTCTCAGACTGGAGTGTCCCCTGGTGACTGTGGGGCTGTGTCCCCTGGTGACTCTGGACAGTCCCCCTGCACTGTCTGCTGGGAAGCCACTGGCCTCCAGTGGTTATGTACACTTAAATCAGTTGTGATTGGTACAATAAAAACTAAGTTCCTGGGTCTCACCAGCCACATTTTCAGTGCTCAGTAGCCACCTGTGGCCAATGGCCCCCACACCGGACCGGCAGAAACCAAATATTCCTGCCATCACAGGGCTTTTCACAGATCTAGCCCTTCCCTTCAAGTTGTCCTGCGTGGGTGTCGCCCTCTGACGCCTCAGCGGGCACTTTCTGCACACACCTGGTCTGCTGGCATCTGCCTGCGCTAGTGCCAGGGGTCACTTGTTGGGCGCTCTCAGCCATGCGGAGGGGCTGGCGTTGCGGGGAGAGGGAATGTCGTTGGGCAGCAGTTGTTGAGTTTTAGCTCTGGGTCTGGCCCATCAGGGTGATGAGAAGTCGGCAGTGCCTGGCTTCCCCGACCCACAAAATTTATAGACTGGCTGGAGAAAGACATAAATACGGGAGCTAACTGTTCAGAGAAGTCAGGACTTAATGTGCTGGGTGTCCACTTGGGGAGGAGGTGGAGGCTTACTGGTGGAAATGAAATGTGAGCTGGCTGGTAAGGGTGAACAGCCACGCATGGCTCACTGGTGGGGAGGGGAGCTTCGCTCGCACAGGAGCCAGGGCTGCGGCGTGGGCGTGGGGAAGGGAGCGGGGAGCACACGAGAGCTGAGTGCCCACGACTCAGGTCCCTCCGTAGGCCTCGTCTGGTAGCCACAGTGACAGCTCTGTGCTTTGGCCAAGGAGATACAGTGTGTGTTTTCAGACTCTTTAGCTAAAGGGAGCAAAGGGGCTTACATACAGGCTGTGGTTTATGTCCTTGTAACTGATCTAGCCATGCGCCCCTTTAGAGAACCCCCCTGAATTGTGCCTCAATTGTGCGTCTGCTGGCCTTTCCCAGGACTCCTTGGCAGCGGAGATCGAGGGAACGATGCGCAAGGAGCTGCAGTTGGAAGAACCCGAGTCTCCAGACATCGCGTAAGGCCTTAGTTTTGAGCTTTCCGGAGCCCTGTAACCTGTGGTCACCCAGACAGGTGACGGTTGGGCCTCGGTGCCACCTGTGACCCTTGTGGTACTTCCACAGCTTAAGGTCCAGATGCAGGAAACCTATCACTCTCGCTAGCTTCACCTTCAGGACACAACCATGAATTCAGTAGATGTTAAGTCTGTGCACTTCCACCCAACACCCTAAGAACCACGTGGAAGGCACAGGATATCAGGGTGTTTGAGAGGTCACTGTGGGTCAGCTGTTTTTTGGCTCCTTAGTTGACAGTTTCTTTTGAGGGGGTTGGGCGGAAGGGGGTTAACCCCAAGGTCATTCTTGCATTGGCTTATAACTTTGTGCGTCCTCTCTAGTCACCAAAAGCGAGTCTTTGAGACGGTGAGAAACATCAACCAGGTCGTCAAGCAGAGGTCTCTGACACCCTCCCCCATGAACATCCCTGGCTCCAACCAGTCCTCAGCTATGAACTCCCTCCTGTCCAGCTGCGTCAGCACCCCCCGGTCCAGCTTCTACGGCAGTGATGTTGGCAATGTCATCCTGGACAACAAGACCAACAGCATTATCCTGGAAGCAGAGTCAACGGACCAGGGGTGAGCCCCCAGCGATTTTTATCCTGTCTTGGGGGGAGAGGTGGTGTAGACTGAATGCAGATCCCAGTAACCGAAAGAGGAAGGCTGATGCCTTCCTGCATTACTTTAGGCATCACCTGGAAGAAAAAAACTCCCGGTTCTCACATGCTCTACCAGCCCCACTGGGCTTGCATTGATACTTGATCCTTGATATTTTAACCCATGTAAAGAGATATGCCAGGAAGCAGCCAGGGGGTCTTGCTCAGTGAAATCCTCATGGTTGGATACAGAACAGGCACCGTTTCATCTGTAACTTGGATGTCTGGAAGGCTGAGGAGGGTGAATACTCATTCTGGTGACCAGAATCTGATGGGGTTCAGGGTACCTAGCCAGTGCTGGGCACATGGGGTATCCCTGGGGCGGGCCTTTCTGGGTAATGGTAGCTCCCCTTCATCCAGAAGTCCTGCATAATCCACCTCCCATGTCCCCCACGGCAACATTGTCCGCTGTGTACGCCATTTTCCTATGACTTACATTGATTCTTAGGAGCATTTTGTACAGTTGGGAAACTGCTTAATCAGAACTGTTTGTGAACTCGTGGCTCTTAATCCAAGAGGAAAGAAAGGCGCCCCTTGAGCCCAGCTTCCCTTCCGGTTACCAGGAACTTTGAGGTTTAAGGAGCTCTTCCTCAAGCTTCGTGAAAATGTTTATAGAGACTTTAAGGTTTACCTAGTATGTGCACATTTTCATTAAACCTTAGTGTACCACCCTGCTTCCCTCCAACCCCGCCCCAAGTGAAACCACTGGAGACAATTCATTCTTCTGAGCAGGCAGTGTCTCCCGATTTCAGCTTCTTGCCCGGGTCCCTAGAAAATCCTGCTGCCAACGGGAAATGTCCCCTGAGCACGTCTGGGAGGCCTTCCTTGCACCCTGTACAGCGCCCCCTGCTGGGCGTTCTGCGCTTACCCTGTTTCCCTGCCTGCCTTCCAGAAACGATGACCGGAAGAAGCCTGGGACGCCAGGCACCCCGGGCTCCCACGACCTGGAGACCGCGCTGAGGCGGCTGTCCCTCCGCCGCGAGAATTACCTCTCCGAGAGGAGGTTCTTTGAGGAGGAGCAGGAGAGGAAGCTCAGGGAGCTGGCGGAGAAGGGCGAGCTGCTGAGCGGCTCCCTCACGCCCACGGAGAGCATCATGTCCCTGGGCACACACTCGCGCTTCTCGGAGTTCACCGGCTTCTCCGGCATGTCCTTCAGCAGCCGCTCCTACCTGCCTGAGAAGCTCCAGATCGTGAAGCCTCTGGAAGGTGATCACAAGGGGCCTCGGCCTCTCTCTGTCCTCCTCAGCGACTCCCTGTGGTCCCTGATCCACCACCACAAGGCGGGGAACCTCTGTAACACCTACTCCTTTTTCTTCAGAGATAGCCACCCGCGCTGCTGGTTTGAGTTCCTCTAGGGCCCCCCGCAGGCCTCCCCTCCGGGTGTGGTGTGCCGGTCCTCACGCAGGCAGGCGTCCTTAACCTTGCCCAGCCCAGCCAAAGAGAACGCGGGTCTTTCCTTTGCGTTTAGAACCTTAGAAATAAACATCTTTTCAAGGGGCAGCGGCACTGCTGACTCCTCAAATTAATTAGGTCTTGCTGGCGGGGCTTGAGACGTGTAGAGGATGAACGCTTTGATTCCTCAGACATTTTGGTGTCAGGCAGGGGGCAAAGGAAACTTAAAGTTGTTTTTTTCAATACCCATGCAAAAGCAGCTTGCCATTGTGGGCTCATGTGTTTTGCTTTGATCTTAAAAGAAAGAGGGGGTGATGTCTGATGCAGGAAAGGGGTAACTGTGGGGGTGAATGAGTTTTATCCCTCCTTAAGCCTGTCTTTTCCAATTCACTTCTTAGTACCACAGACACCCACAGATGATACTGCTCTTGGGAAGACTCACCTCTTTTTCTTTCTTTCCGTTTACTTTAGGCATTATGAAATTTCCTCCCCTTGCCTACTGCTACCCTGCCAAGAGCAACCAAAATCTTTCATTTTTTTATTCCTTTAGTTTAGAAACCCATGTGAGTTTGAGAAGATATTTTAAAACCCTGTATTACATTTCTAATGGAAAGGCATTTTTGTAAGGCATTTCTGTAAGGCTGTACTTCTCAATATTTTGGGGGTGGCCCACTTTTAGGAGCATTTAATCTTACTTCTTTCTCTCCCCCCTGAAAACTTAATACCATAAATACACTGTTCATGTGCTGTGTACACAGCAGGTCCTCAGATAACATTGTTTTCTTCAATGTCATTTTGTTATAACATTGATGAGGGGGAAAAACGGATTCCCACTCAGGGCCACTGTCTATGTGGAGTTTGCAGTTTTCCCCATGTCTCTGGGGCTTTTCTCTGGCTACTGGGTTTCCTCTTACGTCCCAAAGATGTGCATGTCAGACTGATGGCCCTAGTCAGAGTGAGCATGGGGGTGTTAGGAGTGCGCCCAGTGATGGATGGGTATCCTGCCTGATTGGTTCCCACCTGAGTCCTGAGCTGCCAGGAATGGCTCCCGCCCCTGGTGACCGCGAACTGGAGTAATCGGGCTGGGAATTAAACGAGTTGAATGAATTCAAATTACCATTTCGTGTCAGAAGTTGCTTTGGGTCTTTATTTAGAAGTATGGGGATGTTTTGTGTGACCAGAAATCTGACATAGGAACTTCATACTTGTTTATGTCAGTTAGCCTATGATAAAATTGGTTTCACTATATGCTGTTTCAGTTAAAGTTGCAGTTTCCAAGAACCTATTCACAATGTTAAGTGAGGACTTACTGTATATCTGTACTCTGTACCTAAAAAGAGTACAATTCTCATCACTCAGAATGCATTTCAACTCTTTGGGGGCAGTATCACCCTTACTGAGAATGTATTAAAGACACGAGACATAGCAAGTCCCAAATTCCCAAAGGAAGGAAGGGGGCGGGGGGCTAATGTTCTCATTTCATGATTATTTTTTTAATTGTATAATTTAGGTCCTCCTTTGATTTCAGGAAAGGGATGACTCATTCTTTTTTAAATTTGTTTATTCAGTTGTAAGCTTGGTGATTGTTTTCTGATCCACAATTATGTCTATTTTTCTTTCAATAAAATCTTCCATTTCTGCAATTTTACTTTCCGCCTTTTTTTTTCTTTTTTTTTTCTTCTTTGTCTAAGATCATTGAAATTTATCATCTCTATCTTGTCTGTTTTCTGTATTTGACTTTGTGTTCCATTAGATCATCTAAGAATGTTTTTGGATTTATTTTCCAAACCTATTGCAGGAAGAGATTTTTATAAGGTTTATTTTAACCAATTCCGCTTTTTTCTTTTAATCTTGTCACTTAGATAACAGTATTTTTGTGGTAAGTTTATAGAGTAAGAGGAAAACCTACTAGACTTGCAAGATGAATTTTATCTACCGTACCCTGACTACCAGGAAAGTAATCACTCCCACTAAGTGACGTCATATGACTATGGTTTGTAACATGTCCTCACGGTAGCGATCCCTGTGGCTCCATTTTGTAATTCTCTGACTTCTTAGCTATTTAAAATACAACCATATTTTCTTCCTCCCCACCACATCATTTTCTGTCATGTTTAAGTCGGTAAGGTGTATGCCAACAGGAAAGTCTGGTGATAAGTGATTACTGCAGCTGTACTGTGGATTTGCTTAAGTTACCCTGCCTTTCGGAGCCCTGTCTCCCTTGTTTGTGAAATAGAGCTCATGTCTGCCATACAAGGTTGTGGTGAGGAGTCAATGTGGTATGTTTTGTGTCTGGCACCTAGTAGGTACTTACTAAAACTTACGCTTCCTGAACTTGGCCCTATTCTAGCAGCTCAGGTCTAAACACTGGCCTTCTCCAGTGTTGAGACCTGGAGAGGCGGCGTGCTGGGGCCATGTTCTTAGATCATCCTTTTCCGTCAGCCCACTTAGAAGCTGATAGAATTCCTGTGATCTCCAGTGGCCCAGGTAAATGGACCAGCAGTGAGTCCCCTGGAGAAAGTTGGCTGGGTTCAGAGCAGATAGCCAATCTCTGTCTTCCATCTTTGTCTCCCTTACCTATTTAATTAATCTTGCTATCTGCTTATTAGTGTGAGCCAGAATAGCAGGGCAAGGTGTTTGAGTATGCTAGCACCCTTGTCTCTTGATCTTACCTTACTTGTTTTAAGCAGGTGAAGAACAAACAGTATCTAAGAGGAAAGAGATACCGCTTTTGAAAAGCTGAGCCTGGCAGTAACGTTCCCCCTATATTTTGCTCCCTCTTTCTAATTAATTATAACCAAGTTTTCCAAATAAACGAGTTAATGTGTAATTAAGGAAAAGCATATACTTCTAAGCTGTACATTATCTACCAGGTTTAGTTCTGACTTTTAAGCCTCAGGTGTTCTTCTTACATAAATGAATTGGTTTTACTTTGATGACATGAAGACCTTTTAGTTAGAACAGTGAGGTGTGGAAGGAAAACAAACAGAAGGACAGGAGCAGTGACTGTAATTACATTGCCCCCACTGTCCACACCCTGTTCCAGAGAACTTTATTGTGGTGCCAGCTAAGAACAGGGTGGTTACTCTTTACCTGCCCGATTGCCTGACCCCAGCCTCATTCTCATGGGGGAAGGAGGAGGTAATGGGAGGTACCTAACAGTATAGTGATTCTCCTGCCCTGTGCTTCTCAAATAAAGGAAGCCAGATAGGAATGTGCTGCAGAAGAGTAGGCAAGAGGCAACAAAGGCTCTGAACAGGATGTGATCAAATTTGCTTTCAAATGTGTTTGCCTCCTTACGTCAAAGGAAGGACTCACTCGGGCAGTCATAAGATCAGTAGAATTCCTGCATGGTGGCCCAGGTCCTGGCCATGGAAGGGAGGTGGGGTGTGAGGTGCTCCGCCCAGCTGCTGGGCTCAGCAAACCCTCTTGGAGTGAGATGGTCTGTGAGCCCCACAGAACAACACAGCTCAAATGACAGTCGAGGTGAGGTGACTTTCACCAGTATTCACCTTTGCAGAATAAAAAACACTTGTATGAGGGTTAGGGAAGCCCCATTAGCAAGACCTGGTTTCTGAAACTCACTTCTGTGAGGCTTCCTCACTGCTGGCGGAGAGGCAGTATCTGTGGTTAGGAGGGGGGACACTGGAGTCAGCCTGGATTTAGCCACTTGCCAACTGTGCAACCTCTGGCAAGTTCCTATACCACCCTGTACCCAGTTTCCTCATCTGTAAAATGGGGATGGCAGGGTTATCATGAAGATGAAGTAAGTAAATAAATGTAGACATCTTAGAAGAGTGCCTGGCACAGTGTAAATGCTCAAGAAAAGTTGGCTTCTTACATGAGTACGGGATGCCCAAGGCCCAGGGTATGATGCACCTTTCAGCATAAACTTTTTGCTGTAATCTCACTAAATTTCCCTGCCTGTGTGTTTTCAGGGAATTGAAATATAATCCCGTGCAGGTTTTTGAGCCTTTTAAACTCTAGACAGTACACCTTTGTAGCCTCATTTCTCTTTGGCACCCGTGCATGGGGTGGGGAGAGATGGGGCAGCCTGCTGAACAGTGAAGGATTGAGGTCCAGCCTCCCAGCCTGCTGACTGCTTTCCCAGGGCCTCATAAACGTCTTAAGCCCCCTTCAGAAGCATGAGGAGATTTGATATTTCCTTGGCACAGTTCTTCACTTTCCAGTGTTCCCCTTCTGAAAGTAGGGGTGCCATGGCCGTGTTGTACCGAAGATTTCTCATCATCTTTCTGAGACCTGTATATGCCTCCTCAAGCTGAGTGCCATATGCCTTGTTTAAGATTCCCTGCTCCCCCCCTCCCCCGCCGCCAGCAGTTTTCTTGCTAGGAACATGCCATATGTCCAGTGAACACATGAACTGGGAGCCTATTCAGTATTATGAGAGGGGGTCTCCAGGGGTGGCATGAGACATCCCATCAGTCCAAGTGTGCATCTACTGGGGAACTTGAAGACCTTCTGCAAGGTTTACTGCCCACTATTTATGTGGCTAAGCAGCCACTGCTTTGCATTCAGCTGGGTTCTGGGCTGCAACGCAGATGTCGTGTTATCAGACCTGCGAATCTGGGGGGTAAGCACTGTGAAATTACTGAGAGAATCTGGGCTTTAGCAGTGAGCCCTGGCTGTGCCATCACTATTGCAGTGAAAACCAGCGGATGGTTTTGAGGCGTGAGTGGCTGTAATGTGTGTAAAACAAGCTGTCTTCCTGGCATGGGAGCTTTGAAGAAAAGATGATGCTGTGGCACCCGGGACCCGGGTTCCGTGACCGACCCACTTTGTCTGCAGAGCCTGGTTAAGCACCACGAACTTCCATGTGCTCTCCCTTTGGCGAGAGAGTTCCACAGCTTCCTACGGGTTCTCCAAGGATCTGAGAACAAAGCAGCACAGCTCCAGCCCAGAGTGTCTCATCCCTTTGCTGTAAGGGGTTGGCCTATGCATGTAGGATGTACAACAGCATCTCTGGTTCTTCCCAGTGTCAGTAGCAACCACCTCTCCCTCTACAGTGGTGGGAACCAAAAATGTCTCCAGACAACAGCAAATATCCCCTGGGGGACCAAATCGGCCCTAGCTGAGAACCACAGCTCTAGATGTATCTTACCACCTAGTGAGAGGACAGGTGTGTGGTGCCCTTTCATCCTACGTACCTCTCCAGCTCATTTTTCTTTTTGCATTTAGAATATTTTCTATTTATATTCCGTAGACTCAGGTTAAGGAGGCTGCATTTGTCCTTGTGCACACTTCAATCTGGGATCGACTCAAAGTGGGGATCCAAGAACTCTACTATACATGCATTGGCAGCATGTACAAGTTTTACCCTTTTAATTGGATTTATCATTTCCCAAATCCAAAATCCTTTCAAGACTGCTGGGTGGAGGTTGTCCCATGAGAAGTTACTCTTGGGCAATGTTTTGGGGAGTGGCATCTGCACTGGCTGCCCCCAAGGGCCAGGATCTCCTGAGGAATGCACATTTGCTCCACTACTCTGGACCACTCCTTGACCCCTCTTGCTGGCCTTCCCTTTCTCTGTTACCCTGACTCCTACACCTCTGGGTCCCCTCTCTGATGTTCCTCATGGCCACCCGGTAGCTGGAGAGATTCTTGCCCACCCAACAGAGGACCCCGTTGGTGTGCCAGCGGTGGCTGGCTGTGTGAGAAGGTTCTTGCTTTCCCATGCTGACCACCTACCCCAAACTCCCTCTCTTGAGTGTAGAGTGTTGCCTGAGTAACTTCCTCAAGTGTGGAATGGACCTAGAGCTCCCAGCCTCACACGGCTCGCATCTGCCATGGCAGGGCCAGCCCGGTGCAATCCACCCTGAGGAGAAGAGGCGTCTCTGAGGCATCCGGTGGGGTAGAGCCCCAGCACCGAAGGCTCCGAGATGTCCCTCAGCACACACTTGTCTTAGCCCGACGCCCCTGAGCGCACTGGCCTGGGAACACTTCTCTTTGCAGAGCCCCAGCACACTCCCCAGGGCCTCAGGGACGCGTTATTTGAGACCTTGCGCCCGTGTCACCTGAGTGCCGGGGTCTGGTGTCACCGGGGAGATGGGCTCCTCTGCCTCAGACATCGGTGTGACTTGGCCGTCTTCTTCCATCACACCCCTTTAGGCCAATTCCCATACCCCAAACCTGCAGCCTCTCAGCTGCTGGCAGAATACAGAAAGCCCAGGCCACGCAGGCAGCGATCACGCCCCCACTCTGTGTGCTGCTTTATCTTCTTTCTGCTTTTCTCGTATTGGGCACTGGGGTTCGTTTGACATTGTCTTATTCTACGTACATCTCCCTGCTCCCTAAAGCGTGTTCTTGACATAGCATTAGTACACCCGGTCCCCTCCCTGCCCTTGTGCTTGCCTTATTATCTCTCCAGTGTTTGAAGTGATTCTGTCATGGATTTGGGGGCTGACTTCAGTTGATTAAAATAGTTTGTCACCAAACACCCTTGGTACAGGAAACGACATTAATTTTACTCTTAAATATTTTTGAAAAACTTAAATGGGGGCTCCTCTGGGCACAGTAGGGTGCTCACTCCTGTTTCGCAGTAGGAAGAGCAAAGGCAGCTCCCCAGTGTCCCCTCACCAGAGTCCACTGTGGAGCCAGGGTCTGCGGGGCTCACGTTCTGCACGTTGAGGGCGGTGTCAGCTGAAACTGCCACCCTAACCCTCTCCTCTCCCTCACCCCCCTTCTCTGCTCTTTCTTCTGCAAGGTTCTGCCACCCTTCACCACTGGCAGCAGTTGGCCCAGCCTCACCTTGGGGGCATCCTGGACCCTCGGCCCGGTGTGGTCACCAAGGGCTTCCGGACACTGGACGTTGACCTGGATGAAGTGTACTGCCTTAACGACTTTGAGGAAGACGACACAGGTGACCACATTTCCCTCCCGGGCCTAGCTACCTCCACACCAGTTCAGCACCCAGAGACCTCAGGTGAGAGGTCCCGAGCACGCGTGACTGTCTCAGGCAGCAGAAGTTACTCGAGCCGGCCTCAGGCTTGCCCAGAGGAGATGCAGGAGCCGCCCACGGCCACGGAGGAGGAGGAGGAGGAGGAGGAGGAGGGGTCTGGTGAGGGCACCGCGATGAGTCCTGTAAACCTGGCACCTTTACCAGAGGCAGAGTTCTGGGCCATTCTCACCTCTGTTCCGAGCGCCATCCGTAGTGCCTCTCTGTCTGTAGCCGCTGCTCGTCTGTGTGGGTGACAATCAAAGCATCCCATTGTGCGGTTCTGTTTTTTAATAGAGTCTGATGCCTCCTTTTTGTAACAGATGGGTAACCCTGCCCATCTTGGAGGTGCATGGCCCAATGGGCTTTTGAAGTGGGAGCAGGGAAGGCTGCTAAAAAGAAGTGGTTCCCCCCACACCTCCCCCAGCACCAGCTCCCCGTTTCCTCTTGTGGGTCTTTTCCAGGTCTGAAAGTCAGATTCTCGAGTGCCTTGGTGATTTCCAAGCTGAGCTGAGCAGAGTTGGGCAGTTTTAGGAGAAATTTTGAGCGCTGGGACCAGTCAGCAGGTGAATGTGAGAATCTGTTACATTAAAGTGGAAAGAAGCCTAGCGAGAGTTCAGACAACACTGGATAAGTCGGCCATGAAAGTGGCTTTCTGACTCCATGAAAGTACGTGCTTCCTCCCCAGCTTACACATGTTCAGAGTGGATTTTTAAAAGGGTTTTAGCAATGCTCCTTAAACAAACCCGAAGAGAATGTCAGTATGTCTCTTCCAGCGAGAGCACGCTAGATGGATCTGGAAAGAGCTTTGATCTCCCACCTACTTCCCCTCGACAAGCATTAAAGGTCACTGTGAGTTTGTGGAAGTAGCCACATCCTGGGTACCACTGGCATGAAAAACTGGTCTCTGGGGTCCTGGGTTGTTTGGTTCCTATTTGCCCCAAATGTATTGGGTCTCTCGTGGTTTGTGCTGAGAACAAGGAAGCTCTTCTGAGCTAAGAGGAGAGACCCAGGAAAGGAGGAGCCCTTTGTTGACCACCTGGTATTGTCATCCTCATGACACTCCCAAGGTACCAGATTTGAGGAGAGGACATTCATCTTTGTGGTCATTTCTCGCCACAACAGCCCCCACAGAACACGGGGCAGCAGGGAGCCAGGCGTCTGGGTGGCGGCATCTGTGGCTCAGACACCTGTGGCCAAGGGACTTCATTTGGGAGCAACTTTCCTTAAGCTTCAGAGGTGTCATCAAATGAAATCGATGTGTCTAGCATCTCGGTTTATTTGTGGTTTAAGGTATTCTGTAAGCAATTAAATAGATGAAAATGTCTATTATTTAGTAGCTTCACACGTAAGCCAGGGGCCCCAGTTGTTGCCTCCTTCTGTGGTCAGCCAGCGCCATCTGGAAGGCAGGCATATCTTCCCTGCTCTCCAAGTCTGTGTCTGTGGAATTTGGGGCCAGGGGTTGAGGAGGGACTCACGTCGAGTGAGACAGCCCCTCTCCAAAGCCCAACAGGGCCAATAGAAGGCAGATCCTGTAAATTTTAAAGAACCATTAGGTGCATCTTTGAGAAGTTTTTCAGAAGGAATAAAGCGTATCAAGTCCGCTAAGAAATTCCCTTGGATGGCAGAGGGGGAGCGGCGACCTATGTCCAGCCCACTCTCCTGGCGTGAGCAAAGTTGTTTGTTGCTTCCTCCCCTCTTCCTCAAACCTGGGGCAGGTCCACCCCAGCGGCAACTGTGTTTGAGGAAAAACTTCTCAGCTGAAACTGCAGAGGGGTCAGGTTGAAAGCGTGTGATCAAGAATCAGGAAAGGTCTGATCGCTTAAATGAGTGTCCTTTTGAGCTTGTTTTATGGGTAAGACTCATCTTTAAAAACCTGATGCAGAGGGGAGGTTGCCAGCACTCGCTGGGTCTTTTTTCTCTATTGGAAATGACAGGGCCAATTTGATTCCTGGAGTGTACGAAGCACATCTCTCTAAATAAATCATCCCGGAGTCCCAAGCGGAGTCCCAGGTAGACAGATAAGTTACAGGAGGGCAGCTGAGACAGGCAGGCCTGCTGGGCACATCCTCTGTCTTGGGATTTGTATCCAGGCTGGGCTGAGCCCTGCCTCATTCTGGTCTTGCTCTCACCCAGTGCTTGAATTTTTTTGTTGCCAAACACACAATCCGAGACAGGCTTCATAGGAAAAAACTTTGAAGACAAAGGCAATTAACCCTTTTTCTTACTACCAGTCCGCCAAGAGGAAATTGGGAACACTGCTACAATGGATACTTTGGCTTAAAGACTGCTGTCTCATTGAGAAAGGCTTTTGTATCCTGAAACAATTTGATTACTGTGTTTTGATATATTATTGTATCATCATTTGCTGATTGATCTTTATAATCCCATGTCTTATAAAGGATGATTCCATGTTAATATATTGTAAATAACCTAGGTGATTAAAATGGATTGTTCAAAACAATTTTTAGATTATAGTTCTACCTTATTCCAGTGACATATTTTGTGTTACTTTATGTAGAATGCTTACTCAGTCAGAAATAGGCGTTACCCTGTACTGTCTGTGTTCTGAATTTTGGCTCTCAGGGAAGAGTCTGTTTGTGTAAAGGGTGAAGACCAGAGTTCTAAAGTCATAGTTAGGTCAGTAGATGATTGGTTGGATGGACAACTCAATTGAATTATCCTGGATACCTTGATCCTTGAAGGGGAGGGAGCAGTGGGGTTAGAGCGCTGTAGGAGAAAGTGGGGCCAGTTTACTTTAATACTCATACGCAGAGAAACCATTTCAAGTGGGGAAAATGCCCTGAAATAGGCCGATGTAAATCATATGGCACCCCGCCTGGCGTGGCCCCGCAGTGGACCTGTGTCACCGCAGGTACTGAGATCCTAAAGGAATTAACAAGAGACAACGTCACATTTGGCCAAAACAGCCCCTGAAAATCCCCTAAAGCTCCTGCACCTGAGACCTCAAGGGCAAAAAGCCTCCCAAAGTAGTTCCAAAGAAGGAACTCTCTTCTTTGGTGACTTCCCTGTTATGCAGGCTCTGTTCAGGAACTGGGGAGCCATTACTGAGCAAGGCAAATGGGGAAGGGCATGGCTTTTGGTGGAAGGGGGCGCGATGGAAAGTTTCAATTATTGCTCCAGCTTCATCTCCAGGTAGGGCCCTGTGGGCAGCGCCGCACCAGCCTGCAACCTCCTGTATTTTCAGCCCCACGCACAGGTAGATCCCAGGTGGGCTTGTGAGGGAACCGTGGCCATGGGGCCTGATGGATCAGGAAGGAAAGGCCTGGTGATTGGCTGCACAGGCCCTTGGGTGTAGGACGTTCCTTCTTGTCTCTGGAGAGGTTTGACCATGAGTTCCCACTCTGATGGGAGGACTTCAACTCAGCCCTACAAATCCTCACAGGATTTTTAGATAGAACAAGCTCACCCGCCTGTACTAGGAGAGGCTAAGGAAGCCGCGTGCCCTTGGTCGGAATACAGATTAAGCCAACAAAACAAGCCAGCTGCCACCCAAAGTGAAAAGTGAATGAAGAATGAGATCCTTGACTCCTCTCAAACCAACATCTTAGAGGCAACGTGAGTTACAATTTCCTGAACTACAACTCTTGGGGACCACTTTCTCTATGGTCACCTCACCTCTGAAAATTGTAGGTGTTCCTCCTCGTGGCCTCAGGAGTGGATGACACTTTCCTGATGGGGAAGGGCCCTTGAGGAGCACACGGGTACTGAGGTTTGGGTGCGTTGTCAGCCACACTGCCTAGGGGGTACACGACCTAAGTGCTTGAGCCTGCCTGGAAGGCAGCTCAGTCAGGCCGGCCCCGCCTGGTGTGTCTGCCACAGCAGGAAGGTCAAGGGGACAGAGGGCATGAGGCCCAGATTTGTTGGCATTTGGAGGATCCAAAGAGACTTTTGCCCTTGTCCTTGTGTATTCTAAAAATTCCTTTTTCTCTAGAACTTACCCGGAAGCCACTTGAGGGATCTTCTGTTCCGCTCTGCTCGCTGCTGTAGGACTGCTCATCTGAAATCGCGGGATTTTTAGATGAAAGGAGAGTGACAGTTTGGTGGCATAGGGAAAGCAGACTTTTTATTTTGCAGGAACCCAAAAGAAGGTTTTATAGAAACCAGAAAAAGACCTGGTTCTCACTGTGCTGCTTGTCTGCGTGGGGCCTCAAGGGGCCCTGTAGAGCACAGACTGGTTGGGGGTGGGGGTAAGAAATGCCTAAGCAGAGAGGAAGAGCTGCCAGGCCCATTTTTATTTCAAAAGCCTGGGACTAAGGGTTTAAAAATGTCATTGTGTAGTACGGTTTAGCTTAAAATCACTTTTTTTTAAAAAAGATTTATTTTTATTTTTTAAAGATTTTTTTTTATTTATGCATACAAGCCAGAGGTGTGGGGAGTTGAGAGGATTCACCAGTGACAGAGGGGAGCAGAACAAGCAGATCGACTGAAGTACACTGCTGAGGGGAGCAGCAGGCGAGGCAGGAGAGGTCTGCTGCGCCATGTGGGAGGCTCCCTGGCCGGGGATCGAACTCATGCTGCAGTGGCTGCGGATAGCTTCATGGTGCTGCGCTTAAACCATTGCACCACCAAGGAGGCCCTAAAATCACTTCTGTTTTAGCCTCTTTTTCCTTCATGCACCATTATGTCTGAAACTGCTCTGGATTCCCCACCCATCAGAGGACAGCACCTGGGCGAGTCAGACTCCTCTCAAATGATAACGCAGTGTGAACAGAGCTCTTCCCTATGAATTCATCATAGAACTTTTTTTTTAATTTTTAATTTTTATCTTTTACATTATTGTGTATTCCCCATAGGTTACCCACCACCGATTCACCCGTGAACTGTCACCACAGTCCCTTGTGCTCTTTTCTCCCCCATTTTGAAGGGATCATGCTCAGTGAAATAAGCCAGAAGGAAAGAGGAACATATTGAATGGTTTCACTCATAGGAGGAATATAAGGGAACCAAATAAGAGAGGGACATTCAGGGAGGGAGGGGGAGGATAAAGGTATCATAGAACTTTTTTTCCAGAGAGACTCATGGGCAGACTTCCATAAAGAGGGGAAGGCATGTTTGTATGCCCTGATATTTTAGTGTTTTAGGAAGAATTCTAAAGCATTGCTTTTTACCCCCCGCCTTTTTAATTGGGCCTGTAGCTGACAGGCAAAGAAATGCACCCCACCCCCACCCCGCTCCCATGCAGTTCCTCCTTGAATCAAAGGCAGCAAAGTCATTAGAAGCTGGTAAGAGGGTTTTAAAAAACCCACCAAGGTCTGATGTTAGGGCTTGGTTCAGCCACACCTGTAAGCTGGATGGACAAGGGCTTTTACTCTAAACAGGCTTGTTTTGGCTCAGAGTGGAAGATTGGCCGGTGGTGCTGCTGTGTGGGTTATACAGGGAAGGGGGTGGGGTGGGAAGAGGGTGAGCTAATGCGTTTATGAAACCTGCAGGCTGATCCAAGTCCACATGTTCTTGTTGAGGGAAGGAAAGAAAGTTCAGGGCACTTTATTTTACCCAAGTGGCCGCTTTCCATGAAGAGTGGGGAAAGAATACAGAAACCTCGTGAAAAGAGTTCCCATCTCCAAGATTTTGAGATGCATTTGTAATTTTGAAAAAAATACATTTTAAGAAGATATTTATATGATTTATATGAGCAAAAATAGAAAACGTGGGTGTGTGGCATCGCCAGCATTTCTCCAACCTCAGAGATCCCCTTTGAAGCAGACTTTATATCTGTATGTTGCAACTCGCCGCAGAACTTGCCAGGGGAGGCACTTGGGCGTCTGTGTGGGCTCAGGGTTCTTTTCAGTACTGGGCTCTATGATGACCTTTAGAGAGACCTTTAGCATCTGTTCTCCCCAGCAAGTAGGCAGCCTGCCCTTCCCTGTGGCTAGAAGGAAGCACAGTTCAGGTTGACTGAGATGCATGAGCCGTGTAGACCGAGCGACCCTCCCCCTGGTCCATGAAGCACTTGCAGATAAGCCCCAGTGCAGATGGCAGGGGCGCCAGGGAGGAAGCCCCCACGTACTGGAGGTTGGGGGCTGAGCCAAGGCATCCCCATGACTGGCTATAGCAGCGGGAGCCCAAACATCCAGGCCCCATGGACCCCGGAGAAGCACAGTCGCTCAGAACCAGTTACCAAGTCTTTCTGCTCTGGGGTGAAAACCCAGCATGGTCTGCGAGCCAGTGAGCAGGAGACTCTTGCCTGCATAAACCCCAGACACCCCACCCTTGTGCTTGCATGTGGTGTGTTTCAGTACAAAGGGTGTCCGTGCAGCCCCCAGCGTTGTCATTTACACTTATAAAAGATCTTGTATAATCAAGGACAATGAAGTTTAAAGGTTATCTTTGGATTTTGGACCAGTGTCAGCATCTGGGGGAAGAAGAGCATTTAAAAACCATAAAGGTTTAGGGTTTTGTTCCCCTGTAAGTTACAATTCTCCGTAAAACGCTTGATAAAAGCACTTGTGTCAATACCCACCTCCCTTCTCACAACACACTGAGGCCTCCCGTGAGACAGAGTAAGGACGAAGCGGGGAGTCAGAGTATTAAATCCAAGAAACCCTGCTCCTGGAGGCCTCAAAGTGAGCAGCATGAGGCGAACACTCAATTCCCAGGCCGGGGCTTCCAGGGTGTGCTGAGGCTGGGAACTTCCAGAGTGAGCCCTCAGCCCAGGCACCCACTTCCTGTGAGAGGACGGTGTATCTGGGCCTCTCTCTGTGAGAAGCCCCTCCCCCGCAGCAGGGGCTGCACCGTCTGTCTGGGAGCATCAGGAGCCTGAGGCAGGAGCTCACTGTCTCTGTTGTGTCCCAAGGAAGGGAAGTGCTGCAGCGGCCTGGCGGTCAGTGGTGACCTCGGAGAGCTGGCGGGTCCCGCGTCCCAGTGGTATTTTGGAGGGGACCAACCTCTGGCTTTGGCACTTTTGACCCTTGTTGATTTTCTTTGGTCTTCTTAAAGCCTCTCCATTGCTTCTGGGGAATGATGACTTCTGAATTTTTAGCAGCCTTTTCCTATCCCCAAAACCCATTTCTACAAAATGGGTTTTGCTTCTGCTGATGTAACTGTGTCTAAACTGTGCATCTTATAATACCTGTGGCAATCGAAGACCTAATACATAATGGGGTGGAGTAGTAAGTTGGCATTTGTGATTTGTTTGATGTTCTGGCCATGTGTTCAGATGGGGTACGCTTCTAATTGTAAATCCAGCCTTGCTTTGTTTTTTAAGATTAACGTCTCTCTTTCCACTGTTCTGCCCTGATTTTTTCTATTCACTGCATCTTTCTTTCCTCTCCCCCCACCCAAATAACTGCTCATGTTCATTATCTGGGATGCTTTTCTCAGCTTTTTTCATGCTTTGCTTCTAGACCGTATTGCAGCAAGAGATTCGTGATTGTTTGGTTGCCTTTTCTTCATAGCTTCTTTTCTTTCTGTCTTTCTTTTTTTTTTTTTTTTTTGTTTGCAGCACTTTCTCAGTTATCTGAGTTGCTAAGCCGTTATCATTATTGGTTGAGAAACAAAGATTCATAAAGGCTCTTGCCATGTGTGTTGTTTTCCCCCTTCACTCTGCCTGGAGCCTCCCCGGGTTGGGAGTGCCCAGTGCCAGCTGCCATGCCAGGGGCCACGGAGACCCCTCCCAGAGAAGGGCCAGACCACAGTCTGGGGCAAATCTGTGCTCTGGCTTTGTCCTGCCTGCCTTCCGTTTGTGTGTCTCCAGCATTTTTTCCCTTTCATCTGGTTGTTTTTGTTTTTTCTTTAAAAAAAACACAATTGCCTGCGTGTGAATCTGTAGGTTTGGGGCACCAATCTCTTCTGTTTTTTCTTTTTGTCAAATTTAAGAGCAAGCTTGCCATAAAGAGCTAGAAGACTCTAGTTCACAGCCTTTTGGATCTTCAGAGCGCTCATGGCCTCTGATAACCCCGTCTGTTTTCTCCCAGGAGGTCTCTGGGGCTGAGCTGCTGCGGGCGGGCGGGGATCATTGCGCGTGCTGTTTGGGGCAGCTTTTTTTTTCCTTTTCTACTTTTTTTTCTTTTTTTTTTTTTTTTTGTTTAAAATTTGAGTTATGAATGAGGATGACTCTACAATCATGATGTCTCCTGTCCACTCTTCCGACTCTCCTCCAGCTTCTGATGCTTGGTCCTAATGCTTCCGTGATTGGCTTTGCTCCAGATCATGGTCTTCAGCTGCCTTAACACAGCTTTAGAACCTTAAACGGAAATGAGTTGAGAATGACTTGCTTCCATCTCATTTTCATTAGAAATCAGAGGTCCTAGTGATGGGGAGGAGGCAGCGGAGGGCTGGTCCTCTTTTACTGCTGCCCTTTGTCAGACCAGACCTGATCCCAGAGCTGTAGTGTCACAGAGAGCCCCAGGCTCTGGGATTCTTGCCATGGTGTTGCTGAGGCAGCTGAGGTCTCATTTGCTACTCTGCTGACAACAGATGGACAGTAGTGGAGCCAGCACCCTAGCCCCATTTGTGTAAATAAAAAAGTGAGTTGGGAGCTTTAACCTATTTCCAGGTGCTAAGCATCTCCCCCCTCCCTAAAGAGGGCTGGCGCCTGTTTGCCAGTGAAATGTAAAGCCACAAAAGAAGGAAGCCAATGATGACCTCTGAGGAGGGAAACCAAATTTACCCCCAAGGGCCCATTACAGGCCCCCCCCCCAACTGGATCCACTACTAGCCAAGTAACGCTGATGGGGAAGCCGGTCTGGATCGGGTTGGAAGCTGAAGTTCTATGCTCTGCAGAACAATACTCAGAGCATGGTTCTTTCTGAGGAACCACCTTCAATGCAGAACATCTGTATTTCACCTTCCTCATCCAGATCCAGCCAACAAGGTTGCTTTTTGCTTTGTGCATCTGTTAAGGGTCATGCTGGAGTTTTACCTTTCTTGTGTGTATACTTGGATGCAAGGAATATGTTTTGTCTCCCCCCGCTCCCCAATTTAGCACACCATCCTGGGAAGTGCATGTCACAGACCAACTCCACCTTCACCTTCACCACCTGCCGCATCCTGCATCCTTCGGACGAGCTCACGCGGGTCACGCCAAGGTAAGGGACCTCAGCTCCAGGGTGGGCAGGAGGCGGGGAGACCGAGGCCCTCTCCATAGGACTTAACATCAAGGAAGGCCGAAGCAGAGATGATTTCCAAAAGTAATTCAGGCCAACTTACGCATCTCGTGGGTGTTTGCAGTCAGGAGTTCTCGGTCCCAGTTCTGTTTGAATCAGGGCCCTCATTGATTCAAAGCCAGCTGAGAGAGAAAGGTCCAGACCCACCTCAAGTGCCCTTTTCTTTGACCACCAAATAGATTGTTAGGCTCCTCCTGAACCAACTGAAGCAGATACAGCCCTAGGCCCAAGGCCAAGTCTTGTTTTTTTGCCCCAAAGTCTGCAGTAGAGCTTGGGGTTCTTTCACAGATGGGGTTATGGAGCCCCATGGAAACCCTTAGTCCTCTGGAACCATGCACGACGGCCACACTCTTAACTAAAGTGACAGGACTTGAAGACTGTACCAAGTGCTCAGCACGGTCTGTTTGCCTCTGGTGCCTCAAGAAGTGACTGCTAAAGGTTGGCACCATGTGGCCGGAGGACTCGTGTGGCATTGGGGGGGTGCCTGCTTGACTCCAGGACTCCCCCAGCTTCCAGTGAAAGGGAAGGTCTTCCCAGCATGGACGAGTGGCTCCCTCGTTTTCTCTCTGGCAAGATGCCGGAGTTCATAGAAGGTAAAGAAGAAAGGGAGGGAGGCAAGCTGGGCCCCCCCCCCCGAGGGAGCACTGCCCCAAGGAGCACCTTAAACTCTGAATGACTCTCCGCAGGTCATGTGAGGAGGACGCCGAAGCAGCCCTATGCCCTGTTGAGCTGAGAGGAGATGTAGGGCAGAGTGTGCGCCCACGGGCGAGGCAGGGGGTGAGCACACCGCCAACAGGGCCTGCCTGCAGGCCACGTGGACGGAGCTGTGTGTGCACATGTGGCCTGCACTAACCGGGACTTAGGCGTGGGTGTGTCTCTGTGGTTGTGCCTGGCTAACGTGGCCTTGGTGGTGGATACCCCTAACCCATCTAAGCACCCTGGCCGAGCCAGTCGCCAGCACTAACCCAGACCTAACTGAAGCTGTCACAGGAAGGGACCTCTGGATTTGAGCTTGTCTCTCCATCTCCCTTCCATCCTCTGGAAGGCTTTCCCATCCTGTGGCTTTTGTTTAGAAGATTGTTTTGAAGCCATGGCCAGTGCTTCCCCGTGGGCGAGGCTGGTGCCCTGGTGCGCTCTGACTGGCCGCGGGCTCTGGCGTGCCCAGGTCTGCACCTGTGAGTCCGTGATGCCTTGTCAGGGATGGAGGACACCTGCCATGTTAGTAGCAAGATGTGGCTTTTTACCTGGGCTTGAAAAAATGACAGCTTGAAACCAAATCCAAAATCTCCCTAGGACTGGCCCTGTAATCAAGATGTCACGTCCAAAACTTTCCCCCCTATAGCTCATAGATCAGTGTCCAGTAGAATCTTACCTCCATCTTCTGAAAAGTCCACCTTTTAACCTTAGGGATCTGCCATTTCTAATCCCATGTTTGTGAGTGCTCCCGACCCACCATTGTCCCCACTCCTGAGCCTGTGTGATGGGTCTGCTCTGTGTTCCTAGTCCTGGCAGCCAGCTGTGGGGCCCCCTGAGCGGGGAGACAGATGCTGCCCCAGCTTGTACTTGCTTTTGAACTGCCTTCTCCACAGCGGGTGAGGGTGGGATAAGGCTCCTCCTCTTGTCACTCCAGGGGGCTGCTCTAGAACAGGTCTGGATCCCCTTTGCCCAAGCTATCCGGCCCTCCCCCTGCTACACTGGGGAGAGAGGGCTCTGTCCCCCAGCTCCTGGGGAACACCCTGCTCCAAGGGGCAGCTGTAGCCCCGTGTGCACAGGGCAGGCACTTGGGCAGAGCCATGAGACTGTTAGGAGGAATGCCCTGCTTTCATCTGAGGTTGCTCATTCAGGAACAGTGTAGGGCTTCCGTGCCTGTGTGACTTCACCCCATCCTGTAGCAGCTGTTAAAAGGGACCTTTTCCTGTCTAAGGAGACACAAATGCTTTCCCCCTGCCACATCCTGTTACACTTTTCTGTCCTAACTTCCTTCATTGCTGGGTCCCAGATTCCAGAACATAGTAGATCCTCAGTCAGCATGACCTGAGTAGGCAAAGAGCTGCAGAGGCTCTTCTGTAGTGGCTCCATCGATATGCTCTGATAATGGGTGACCCCAAAACTCCACACACCACAGGATGTGGACATCCATGATGCAGAGGAAGGAGCACAGTCTGGGAGTGTGGGTCCCAGGCCTGCTGCTGGCTCAATGTGCGACTCAGCCTCAGCCTGCGCTGCACCCAAGGGCCATCCACCTGGGCTTGTCCCACCTCCTTTGGCCCTTGGTCGGATCAACTCTCACATCCCATAGTCCTCTGAATCCCTGGTTAACGTCTTGCCTCAGGGAAGTAGAGACTAGGTAGAAACATTGGGTTTTGAGTATATTTGGTAGGGGAAGAAAGCCTCTTTTCAGGAGGGTCTCCTCCCATATCTCTGACTGCCCTGGGGTTCACATCCAGGGCCTTCTACTTCGTAGCCCGGAGCGACACTGAGTAACCTCCTAACTCTGGGCCTCAGTTCACTCATCTGCAAAGGGCACAGTTTCGGCCTGCCCTGCAGTGCGGAGAAAAGGGCATCCTGCTGACTTAAACAGCCCATGCCCCCTTGCAAGGGCACACAGGCCTCCTTGAGGGAGCAAGAGGAGCGGACATGAAAGAGGCATATGGGGAGCCTGAGCTGAGGGAGCCCTCGCATCCTGCCCCAGGCCTGCCCCGCGCCCCTGCGGGAGAGTGGCCACTGACCCCTTTCATGGTGATCGTGGGCATTTCCTGAGGAGTGACCTGTGTCTTTTCCTGTCAGCCTTAACTCAGCCCCGACTCCAGCTTGTGCGAGCGCCAGCCACTTGAAGTCCACGCCGGTGGCCACGCCGTGCACCCCACGGAGACTGAGCCTGGCCGAGTCCTTCACCAACACCCGCGAATCCACCACCACCATGAGCACGTCTCTGGGGCTGGTGTGGCTGCTGAAGGAACGGGGTATTTCTGCGGCCGTGTACGACCCCCAGAGCTGGGACAGGGCCGGCCGGGGCGCCCTCCTGCACTCCTACACGCCCAGGATGGCTGTGATTCCCTCCACCCCGCCCAACTCGCCGATGCAGACACCCACTTCTTCGCCGCCCTCCTTCGAGTTCAAGTGCACAAGCCCGCCCTATGACAACTTCCTGGCTTCCAAGCCGGCCAGCTCCATCCTGAGGGAGGTGAGGGAAAAGAAGAACGTCCGGAGCAGCGAGAGCCAGACAGACGTGTCTGTCTCCAACCTCAACCTCGTGGACAAAGTCAGGAGGTTTGGCGTGGCCAAAGTGGTGAACTCGGGGCGAGCCCACATCCCCACATTGGTGGAGGAACCAGGACCTCTCCTCTGTGGGCCCCCCGGCCCAGCACAGACCTTAGTGCCTGGAGGCCTGGTCCCCGAGGGCCTGCCTCTCGGGTGCCCCACCGTCACCAACGCCATCGGCGGGCTGCAGCTCAACAGCGGCATCCGGCGGAATCGCAGCTTCCCCACCATGGTGGGGTCCAGCATGCAGATGAAAGCCCCCGTGACTCTCACCTCGGGCATCTTAATGGGTGCTAAGCTCCCCAAACAGACTAGCTTGCGGTGAGGATGGGAGAGGCCTTCCTGGAGCAGACCGATCTTTTGCCCCGCCTCCCTCTGCTCCCCAGCACTGCACTGTCCCTCTTCCCTCCTCTGTCCACCCCTCCTGAGCTAGACAAATCAACCTCGTGCCTAGTGGGGGAAGAGCGGAGACTCTGTAAAATGTGTACATAGGACTTGGAGACCTGTGTCTGCCCCGCCCTCCCTCGGAGCCCACTGGAACGGCACCGTCCTCGCTCTGAGGACTCGCCTGTGCTGGCCTGGAGGCGGGCGGGCAGTGTCCTTCTCTCCCCCTTTCCTTTAAGAAGCACTGAAACTCCCAAGTGTGTTCTTATCCCATGGATAGGAAACCAGTGAACTCTTGGCTGGCTGCCAGCGCTCCACCTGGGGCGCTGTCCCTCAGCAGGGGCACCATGCCCACCCAGGAAGGCGCCTCGACCCAGCCACATGCAGCCGACGGAGCTCGTGAAGGGAGAGCTGCTCGTTGCTTGTGTGGGTGGCCCGGCTCCCCCAAGACCTCCACTACTCTGCTTCAAGGGACAGTCGCTTCTTTTTCGAGGCGTGACTTTCCTCTCATGCCTTCCACCCGAAGTCATCCTTCAATGTTTTGTAATCAGCTCTCAGGCCAGACATCTGACCCGAAAGAGAATGTATTTCCACTTGCGCTGCACCGTTCAGCAGCCCCAGTGTGTTCTGTGTGATTGGTTATCCCCCCTTTTTTTTTTCTATTTAGGGAAGTAATGGTACTAGATGGAAGGTCGCAGTGTCTGTTTTCCCTCGGGAGGACAGCGGCATACAGGTATCCAACACCCCAATGAGATAGCAGCCTATTCTGGAACCCAGCGTCGCAACCAAACTGACTAAAGACAATGTAAGAATAGGAGATGGGGAAGGTGGTGAGATTTGTCAGCAGCGAAAGGAAGGAGAAGAACCACACCAGACACGATACCAAACTGGTTCAAGGAAGGACGAAGCTGGGCGTCCTGCTGGCTCGTCTGTGCCCCGAAACCTGACCCTGGCCCCCGTGCTGTCACTCATGTGGTCTTCTGTGGTCACCATTCCGTGCCCACGTTTTGCCTTTTTGTTTCAGAATAGCGTGATCGCAGCCAGCCATCTTCCTGCCCACCCCCCCCAGCCTTTGTTCTTGTGCCACTTTTTATCCTTAGGGACAGAGAGAGGTGCTTGTGAGGGGAGCCATGAAGGAACAGGGAGCTCAGTCCTGTTGCTGTCACCTACTTACTAAGTCTTGAATTTTTATGTATTATTTGTGTGTGCTGTATTGTAAACAAACATCCCCTCTCCTTTCCAGCTCTGGTCACAGTGTGTCTGTAGCATCCCAAACCAAGCAGGTAACTTATTTATTCTAATCTGAGGACCACACTGTACATCACACGGTGTGCCATGGCCATTTGGTCCAGACAGGATGGGAGGATCACCTCATATGCAAATGAAATTGTCACTTTGTATCCCACATGCCCACCCCCCCACCTCCCCAGCCATCTTATGTCCACTGAAGATACTTGGAGAAAGTACCCAGATCAAGCTTTGATCCCGTGATTTTAGACTGTCCCTGAACACGAGGGCATTGGTTAGTTATGTTTCCAACTCTCCTCACTGTAGTATGTGTGCACTCACTACAAGGAGCTTCTATCTTTTTATTTGAATGTATTTTAAAGCAGTAGGTAGAGTAACAAAGGAATGTGAAAACCCCGAACTGAATGGACCACTTTATGTATTCAGAGAGAGCCACCCTTCATCACAAAGGAAATATCAGTGTAAAAATCAGCAATTTGGAGGTTGCAGTATTTAGTGTAGTAAATAAATAAACAATCAACATTGTGCAACCACTACCAAAAAGTGTGTTGTAATGCATCAAAAATCAACAATAAAATTTTATTTGCTCATGAATATCAATAAAATAAGTTCTAATGATGGAAACCACATTGGTATTCTGATTTGTATTTATCTTTTCATGGAGGAGATGATGTCTTTTATGTAAGACAAAGTTATTCTGCTTTTTGGGGAATTTAAATGAAAGTTATACTTTATATATTGTACTATCCCCCTTTAAGATAACACTATACCTGAGACAACTTTCCAATCAACCTGAAGATCTTTACTTTTCAGGGCTGTGTACTGGTCCACCATGTGCACACACCCACTGTAAATACATACATACCCCAATGGGTCAGTTCCCTACAGCTGGGTGTTGAGGTAATTCTAACCTTTTTTATATTACATTGCATATACACAAATTTACATGTATGTGTGCACGTATGTGGGGTAAATTCCTAGATAGATGTGGCCAAGTTGCCCTCTGTACAATTATGAGACTTTAAAACCAAAGATGGTGGAGGTGCCAGATAGAGAATTGTGAGAACTGAAGGATGAAATAAAACTTGCTGTTCCATGTAATATTTGGAATTAGTGAAATCATGTAAACATGCTGGAGGAGGGCAGCATCATGGATTTTTAAATCAAGGGCCACTATTTGGTAGTGGTGTGACCTTGGGCAAGCCACTTATTCTCTGTGGGGCCTCCAGTTTTTTTGAACCCTTAAGATGGAGACTGTGATATACCTTCAGGTTAATTTGTTGTGCAAATAATTTTGAGCATCTACCATGTGCTTGTCCTACGCATTGTTTTAGGTAGTGGGCCTCAGGTGAGCGACCTCCCTCATGGTGTGCATGCACAGTCTAATAACAAGAAAGAAGACATCCTATGTGGCACAGTTCTGTATGCAGAGAATGAAGGTGTCGTGAGGTGGTACTTTGGGCAGTCGGGAGGAGGCACTGGCGTCAACCATGTGAGGTCTGGCACAAGAGCATCTGAGCAGAGAAAGCAGCTGGTGCAAAAGCCCAAAGGTAAACAAGCTTTGGTGTCTGAGGAGCAGAGAGAAGATCCTGTGTGGCCGGGTAGGGTAAGGGGAGTGGGGAATGGCAGAGACACTGTGCTCACCAAATGATCCATCTGACCCCCATGTTCCCCAGCCACTTGGTCACAAGGCACATGATTAGTTCTTGCCAGTGGGCAGTGGGAGGAGGAAAACCCAAGCCTGGTCCTCCAGGCGAGAACCCCCAAAGCCATGTGTTGAAATAATGAAAAGTTGATGGAGCCTGAAGTCTGAGGAGATGTGTTGGCCAGACTCCCCTGCTCACCCACATCTGACTTATGACCTGCGGGAGGAATAGATCTTTGTTCTCAAGCCTGTGAGATTTGGGGTAGTTCATCAGATACCTACCCCAAGTATCTTTTACCAAGCGCCCCAGGTGATCTTGGGCCTCACAGGTTTGAGAGCCACTGTGCTAGATGAGGGGGCATCAGGTGGGGTTCCTGCCTCGGGAGGTGTGGGTTCCTTGTCTGAGGGGCTCTGAGGCTGGACAGCTGCAGCTCACCCTCTTGAAGGACGGAGGTTGGTGGGTGGGTGTCTGCCCAGCTGGGGCGGGGGAGGCTTCAGGTGACCTTGGACCAAGGATGGCAGGGCTTGCCTGGTGGAGAAGGCTTTCCACATAGAAGTAAAGGTGCGGAGGAGGCTCCTAAATGCGACCTTCAAAGTGCTTCCTTAAGGTTGAATAGTAAGGGACCAATAGAGAAGGGCTATAGTTAGACCATTTTGCCATGATACAACTAACTCTTCAGACCATCAGGGGCCTGCTGCTAGTGATGTACTAGACGGACATGTGACTTGTGTGCTCTTCCTGCCAAAAGTGCATACCGACGATGACAAGTGACAAACACACATTGAGGAGCATTTTAAGAAAAGATGTAACTGCCTTTAAAATGTTAATATCATGGAAACAAGACAAGGGGCAGTTCCGGAGTAAAGGAGAATAAAGGGAGAAGACAACCAGTGCAGTTCACGATCCTGAATTGGAAAAGATTCTATAAAAGTGTATTGGGGGAATAGAAATTTGAAAATTGAGCATATAGTTAAAAACAGTGTATTAAAATTAAATTTCCCAATCCAATCGTCGTCCTGGGGCTGTGTGAAAGCATGACCTATTTCCTAGGTGGTGTCTAGCTAAAGGATCGGGTGAAGTGCCTGACATCTGTCTGCTAGGCATCTTCAGATGTTTCTATACAAAGCAAATAATATTTATTTTAAAAGAAGATGGGAGGGAAGTAACCCTCAAAAGGTCGGCAGCTAACACTGTTTTAAATGCAAACTAAAAATAAATGCACCCTGTGTCTCCGGGCTACGGCAGGAGGCTGCCTGAACGGTGTGGTTTCTCCTTGTTACACGCTGAAGTTCTTCATGGATACCGAGCACTGCCCCAGCCTAGGGAGCTTCACCTGAGGGCCCTGCAATCCAAGGGGAAGTCCATGAGGCGGTTAGTGGAACCAGGAAACCAAGATGTCAAATTCTTAATTATGAGGAAAGAAAAAGTTGAGTATATGTCTTAGCATGGGAACAAAAGGTTGGGAAGGAAAAACCTACTGAGCCAGTTTTTCTATTTATTGCTTACCCTCCCCCTGCTACTCGGTTCCCAAAGGCGCTTTCCAAGCTGGCATGTGAAGGAGGGGATTGAAGAGGGTTTTCACCCTCCACGGGTGTGGGAGCCCTTCACTCTTCCCTCAGCCTGGGTCAAGTCCAAGTCTGGGCAGAGGGTCTGGGTAGTCAAGGACACACGAGCTGGTTTCTCAGCAGGGCCTGAGAAAGTGGCAGCGTTCCAGAACTGCACCCCAGCTCCCCACCCCCAGCACCAGGTAGTGTCAAGGGTATAGAAGGGGCAGCAAGTGGGTCTCAGGGGACAGATCTACAGGACAGCCCAAAGTCTGGACTCAGACAGACGTGGGACTCACTTCCAAGACTGCCTGGGGGCAGAGGCAGGTGTGCCCTGGGGAGCGTTTCCAACACGATCAGTGTCTCCCCCAAGAGTGCTGTACCCAGAACTTAGACGCCACCTGGGAGAAGTTTATGGAGGCAAAAGTTAGTCTTAATTACCTGAATTGGTTGGGTGTGCATAACGGATTAAGTGGAGATTTAGAAAAATAAAAATATATATGTATTTTTTGAACATTTAAACTCGACTGGAAAATATCCTATCCTGCGAGAATTTACTTTCTCTAGCCAGTAGAGGGCGCTAGGAGACAACCCAAGGGGACCTGTCCTGGTCCAAACCTGATTAAAATCAGGTAGGTTTGCTTTTCAAGGCAGGTGACTGTGCCTTCATGAGTCAAGTGTGCGTTCTGAAGGTGAACTTGAGGGACCATTCCAGGCCAAGGGGACAGCATATATACAGATGGGGGGTAAAAGTGCAGCAATTCAGCAAAGAGCAGGGAGGAAACCATCTCACATAGCCTGTCACTGCCAGAAGACAGAGAAAAGCATTTTAAAAATTAGTTTACAAAGTACATTCTCCATTAATGCGTAGTCATATTTTGAAATTAACCCACCCCATTTTTCTTTTAAAAAAAATTTCTATTCCTTATGGTTGAGCGCAAGGTGGAGGAAGCATTTTTTTCAGCAGCATTTGGGCATAGTCTCATGCCAGACGCCCAAGGTTCAGGCTGACCCTGCTTCTGAGGTGCCAAGAAACAAACCCAGAGAGGGCAGCTAGCAGCACCGAGACAGCAGTGCCTGTGAGAGCAGATGTGACGGGTCCAAAGAGGAGAGACTGGAGCCCCCACATGCACGGCAGGGCAGCCTTCAGCAGGGCTTGGGGCCAGGCAGTCGCAGCGCTGGGGGCAGGCACTGGCAGAGTCACACGTGGCAGGCAGAAGTTTAGAAATGTCTTTTCAGAAGAGAAAAACCAGAAACACATTGTCCTCCAGGCCCCCAACACATAAACCCTCCATCGTCTCTGGGCCTCCACAAACCACCCTTGACAGCAAGGTCAGAGGAGCCGTGGCAGCCTGTGACCTCTGTGCTGGTGGCCTGACTTCCAGGCCACAGAGGCCTGTGTCATCCCTGGGCCGTTAGCCTGTGACTGGAGAAGTCACTGTTCTGTGTCGCTGACCCAGTTTTTCAGACAATATGGAAGTGACCCATCAAGACAGGAGTTGTAGGTTGGCGCCTCCACCCCCATCAGCTGTTTCCAGACTCTGAGGCTAGCCCTGGCCCAGCATGACAGCCCAGGGGGGCACTTAGGCAGACGACAGCAGCCTGCCACCTCCCCCAACGCCCCGCCCCAGACTTTGTGTTGGACCAGTAAGTGGTTGTTTGGTCATTGTTTTTTGCCTACTCCACGAGCCATTATTTTTGTGACACGGTAATGATGAATTGGGGAAAATAAAAATGAAATACAAGGTCATTTTTTTAAATTACTAGGTTTAACAGACATTAAATTACCTTACAAAAATATAAAGAACAAACAGAGCAACAGGGAAAGATAAAAGAAGGACATAAACAGTGCGTGTAATTCATTGAAAGTACATAGAACATGTAATAGAGACTCATTATTATGCCCAACTTTCTGTCAGGCTGTCCTCATAGCTGAACAAAAAGGTAGGAGTGAAGTAGTGAGTTTTCATAGTAAACACACAAACTCACTTCGAACGGGCACTGTACCCCAGTCAAAACCCCAATTCTGGATCATTTAACTTTTCTCCTGACCATACCAGAACTGCTGGCTGCTAGAGGAGAAAATAAACCATGAACACGGGGGGTGGGGGGTGCAGGGTAAGTGGATTGATCAGGGTTTTTGCACCACTAGTCTCTATGGCTATCACCTGAGGCTGTGATGGTGTTGGCACAGAAGGCGCCTGGAGCGTGGGTGCAGGGCACGAGTCTGACTGTGGACACCTGGAGCATGGTGTGGGCATGCGCAAGTGGGCACACCTGAGCCTAGAGGCCAGGGATATAAGGGCGGCGTCACGGAGAGACAGGACGGCTGCGGAAGACTGCTATGGGCGGGGGGCGGCTACGAGTGATTGCAGAGGGGGCAAGACCACGCTAGGGTGCCAGAGCCCAGAGAAAAGTGTGGAGATTTGCTGGGAGGCTGAGAGGCTTGGGACCTCCCTTCCTTGCCTGCCTGTGGGCTTGCCAGTGCGGGGGTGGGTGGCAGAGGGGAGGTGGGGGGCTGGGTTAAATGCTCTGTCTCCTGCCTCAACTAGGCCTTCAATGTGGCCAGACAATCCCACATCTCCCTAGTCAACTGTCTATCTTTTAGAGGTCTTCATATCTGCAACTTCCTCTCTGCTAATTTCTCACTCCATCTCTTCCTCACTCTCAGCCAAAGACCTTTCCTCTTTCAGAGAGAAACTGCATCATACAGGAGCTCTCTCCACTGTGAGCAAACCTGTAAACTTGCTGCAGGCACTCTGCTCTCTCCCATCTGTTACAAACGAGGTGGGTTCTTCCTGGCGTTGGCCCATTTCTCCATCAAGTCCATGAATCTCAGCTCCTCTCCTCTCCTGGGGCCTGATTTCATCCTTTATGCCTTCAGTCACTTGTATTTTTAAACATTCTTTAGGAAGAATTTCGTAAAGTTGTGGAACAACCAGTATGTTCTCACCATCTGTATGCTCTTAGTGACAAACAAGGGGAACCTGGTGGAGGTGGCTGAAGGACGAGTGCAGCTCGCTAGGGAGAACAGGTCGATTACAGACTCTCTTGAGGACAGAGAGCCAGGGCTGGGGCTCACAAAAGGGAGAACTCGCCCAAATCACTACCAGCCCACACTGAAGACGTCGCATCTGGCATGTGGAGTTAACGTCACAAGCTTAGGTCCCAGCTGCAAGAGAGGTGGGGGAACGTTTGGGGCTCCTTCTTTGAGGGTTGTAGACAATTACAAAACAGAAAAAGGATGGTCTGAGGTGCCGAACAGAAGACTCAGTGTTGAGGGCCCACCATAGCCCACACCTAATTATCCTTTTTCCTGACTTACCTTTAAAACACGAAAGTCCTCATCCACAACAAACATTCCCATTTAGCACAGAGCTTTCCTCCCACAGAAAAAACAATGTGTGGTCTCCCAAAGGGAGCTCAGGAGCTGCAGGAGGTATCCACACCTCATCCCGTTCCCTCTGTTCTGACGTACTGGAAGCTGTGGGCACAGAGTGACGTAACCATCTAACACAACTAAAGTAAAAGAGGAGGAAATCCATAGTGCAGATTTTTAAGTTATTGTGTCTCAGCTGCACACTCACCTTTCTATCCCCTGCTGGGCCTGGGATTCGGCCTACCCCTTCCATGCCAGTGCTGCCAACCAAGAGGCTAGAGGGGGAGACGTGTGTCTTCCTGTCTGCGTGCTGTCCCCATTCGTGACACCCCAGAAATACTTCACTCTGGTGGTGGGAGTTGGTTCCAGTTTTCAGATTTCTCAACATTCCCAGAAGCACACACACCTCTTCAGCAGTCCCCTCCCCCAAGCTCCTAAAAGCTGAGTCCCAACTCCCTTTGCTGCCCCTGGGCCTGCCGGAGTGGGGGCTCTCTCCCTGCTTTGTGACTCCTGTTATCTCAATGTTTCCTTTGATTTTTCCCCTCTTCCCGCCCCTGCTGAGACATTCTCTACACCCCCTGTTGAAGAGGCAGCCTGGTAGCCCTTGTTTCTGTGGTCATTGTGACTTCCTTCACCGCCTGTGCCACCTTTGTCCTCCAATGGTCAGAGTTCATTACTTAGTGGCAGTCGTGCAAAATTTCATGTTGGAAAGACCCGACCCCTGGGCAGCCACGCCTCTGTGGACTTGCAGGGCATGTGGGCTATTTAGTGAAGGCAGAGCAGGATCACTGATGACGCCTCAGGACCTGCACAAGCAAGGACTCTAGTATCTGCCCGCACCCCCGTGATTATGGGCTTAAATTCCAGGGGGGGAAGCAGGCAGACCTGTTGTGGGCTCTCGTAATCACCCAGGGGAGGGGTAATGGTGATGGCTCAGGCCAGGGCGGGGACAGTGGAAGTGGTAAAACCTTGGCGGGGGTGGGGGGTGTTCTAAGCACATTTTGAGGTTAAGCCAACATGATTTGCTGATGGATTCAATAAAAGATACAGAGGAAAGAGAAATGAAAAACCACTGCAAGGAATTGGGCCTGAGCAGCTGGAAGCATGTATTTGGAGAGGTCATTCATTGAGTTGGGGAAGGCATTTGGGGGAGAAGGTTTGAGGGGGGGGGTCAGGAACCCAAATTTGGACATACTGAGTTTGAAATGACTAGTGAGCAGCCAAGTGAAAATGATTCCTTAGTCTTTGCCTTTGGACCCAACCCTTGGTCACCAGCCTGAGAATCTGAAAGCCCTGTGGGGCGTACCTCTACCCCTCACCTTGGGCTGTGCTGTGTGGCTGGGCCATGATCCTTTCTGTAAATGGCTTTTGAATAAGTGAATGAAAAGATAAACAACTTCAGGGGTTTCCTATATAGACCAAAGTTTGTCTCGCCCTGATTCCAACTCCATAATCCTTTTCCAGACAGTGGGCGAGACTATTTTTCTACATGCCGTGGCTGGTGTTCATTAGAAACCTGTCTTATTAGTTCATTAATTGTAGATTAAATCTTGCTCTCTTGAAATGAAGAAATCCCTCAGAGGGACAGGAGCCTTCCCCTCTTGTTATAAGCTTGGACCAGCCCAGATTCAGCTGGACACTGGTTCAGACAGAAGATGGGGCTTCCCAACGGTCTCAGCCTAAGGAGGCTGCAGGGGCTGAGGTGCGTGTCGTGCAGGACCCCTCTTCTCTCCTCCCTTTTTATGTGGGTGTATTTCTCATGTTGTGGCTCCTTCTCATAGGACACCCAAGGCGATCCATAACAACTTCTCTTAGTCTTCCCTCTCTCCTCAAGTTCAAGTCCAAGTAATTATGGAACACCTATTAAATATTTCTAATGGGGACGGAAGCTAGGCTCAACCCCTCCCTGGTATCCAGGAGAGAACAGGAGGAGTTCATCAGGGTAACTTATACATTGAGTCCATTTTAGCCACAGGGAGGACTCCTGCATTGGTCTGAATCAGCAGTGAGTGATGTGTCACTTCCTTCAAGGAAACTTCCTGAACTCCCACTTTTGGTTTGAGTCCTTATTTACGGAGAGACACGGAAGATGAAGGTGAAAGTGGGAAGAAACTGATTTGCTATTAACAGACTTCTGTATTTCATACCCTATGTTCGAAATACAAGATTACATGTACTCACTGGAACTTAACATTTTTACTTATTTGGACTTGTTTTTCCTTTCAATTTTCCTCCACTGAAATCTGGAAAGCAGAAGGTGCTCACTAATTAGAGGTAACCATAGTTACCAAGTTGTCTTCAAAATACATGTAAGAGTTCTTTCTTTCCCTCTCAGTTTTAATTCTACAAAAAGCAATTCATTTGTCAGTCATTCTTATTCTCTCTTCAGTTTCATTGGGTGATTTTCCAAACCCAGGAGCCTTTTGACAATGATAAAAATACCGCCACCCCCCATCCTTGGAAAATAGTTCCAAGCCCTGAACTACCTGGTTTTAAAGTTCCGGTTGGGTGGGAAAACCAGGAGACTGATCAGAGAAAGGGCGTGCAACCTGCAGATTTCACTGCGTGCTCAGCTATTTCTCAAGCCCCTTGGGGAGTGTTTTTTCAAAAAACCGTCCACTGGAGGGCGGTTTTGTCTTCTGGACGGGTGGAACCAAGGTCCATTTCCCAGCTTAGTCTGACGAGCTTTCCTGAACATGGGCTTCAGTTTGCTTAGGGGTGGGTGGTGTGAAGTCCACTGGAGGCTGCACCGGGGCTGGCTGCCTCTTCTTTCCCTGGTGCTCTGCTGCTTGGCTCCCTCCCAGCCTCTGGGAGCACCTGTGCAAGTTCTTGGTGAAGGTCCTGTGCTTTCTCAGTCTCCCCCTTGGACTCGGTCTCTGTACCTGCCGCATCAACATAGGGCCTGGCACCCACATACCTGCTGTGAGCCAGGGAAGGGCTTGTAACACCCCACACAAGTTGATACAAAACAGCATTTGCATGTTTTCCAGATGGAAGCATAGAGAAAGATTAAGCACCCTGAGCCATCCATTCAGACTGCAGCCCAGGCCTGGAAAGGTCTGACCTACTGCTTATGCTGCTTATCTTCCCGGGTCCACCTGTGAGCTGCCGGGTGGAAAGACATGGTATTGGAGTTAAGCTTACGAGCTGCTTATTTTGTCAGTAGCTCTCGTTGTCTCTTGGGATATCCCAAATCAGAAGCCTCTTGGGAGTCATGTTAAAGGATGCAAAATTAAGATCATAAGATGAACCACCTATCCTTAGAACTGATGTCAGCATATCTTCAGGTAGTGTTTCAGGTGGATTCTAGTTTCAGCAGAACCTGCTGAGAGAAGGCTAAGGGAAGTCAGCGGGCGGTGCTGAGGGCTGACCGTGTCTTTCTGGAATTTAACACAGCTGGGAACTTGAAGGAGGACCTGGGGCATAGCCGGCCCCAGGAGATACCCTTTAGTTCTGACTTAAAGAGTGGAAATGGGGACTCCTAATGCCCAGAGATTATGAACATTCATTGGCTTATGCTTTCTTCTTTCTCTGTTCTCTCATGTCATCAGCCCCCTGAGAGCCCACAGCTGCAGGGGCTACATTCAGTCATGAGGTGGCAGAAGACAAAACTCTGAGGAAGGAGAACCTTGCTCTTCAGTCAGAAGAGGTGTAACCCCAAGAGAGTGGGGACCACACACACACTCATACACATGCTGTTCTGCCTCTGGGACCTGAGCAGGGGCTCGGTCATGGAAATATGTGACAAAACAGGGTGACTGTGGCCCAAGTTTCTGGGTGGAGGACCAAAAAGTGGAGCTTTAGAGGACTGGAAAGTACTGGGAGATTGAGAGAACTCAGGAAACCCATAGAGTGGTCTATGAAGCCCAGGGCGGAAGGGCATGCATTGGGCCCTCATTAGCATCCTGAACACTTCAAGAACTGAAGTAATAAATAGACCACCACCCAGTTCCCAGACTGCTCCCTAGGAGATGCACCCCTAAAAAGAGCCAAAGAAGGGTATGGCTTCTTTGAAAACTGAACTGACATGAGAACCACAGCCATGGAAAGTGGGTTGAACTTGCAGACTGGACCTGACCAGTTAATCACTGATAAATCAAAAATATCAATATCTTTAGTAAGATTTAAACAAGATCTAGAGTCTCATAATATAATATTCAAATTGTCCAGGGTAATAATCCAAAATTACCAAACATACAAAGAACCAAGGAAATTTCAATTTTCCTTGAAAAAGACAACCTGCAGACGCCAGCGATGTGATTTCACAGATGTTGGCATTATCGAGAACATTAAAGTAGCTGTTACAAAGTGCTCAGGTGAGTCACGGCAAACATGCTCAAAATAAGTGTTAAAATAGAAAATCTTAGCAAATAATAGAAGATATAAATGGAAATTTTAGAACTGAGAAATGCCAAAAACCATACTAAGAAACTCGCTAGGTGGGCTCATTGACAGAATGAAAATGATAAAGATTCAGTGAGCTTGGAGATAGGTAAATAGAAACTAGCCAGTGAGAACAGAGCGAACAAGCCTTTGGGTAGGTGGGAAAACAACAAAAGGTCTAATATTTGTGACCTCAGAATCCCAGCAGGAGAGAAGATTGTGGTGCTGTTGGGACCCATTGAGGACAAAATGGCAGCACGTGGCGCAGGCTCCCACATTGAGGAGAGGAGGCACCAGGAGGCTCTGGACATCAGGCCTGAATCTGCAGGTGGGCCCAGCCACCAGAACACCCTCACCTCCACCACCGGAGGTGACATCTTCAGGGAACTTTACAGCCTTAGTGAGAAGGAGCCAAGGAAGGCACAATGCTGGACACTAAGTGGCCACGTAGGTGACCAACCTGGGTGATTGTCCAAATCATCCCAGGACAGACAGGGGTGTTTCTGTGATAAAAAGGTGGCCGAAGAACCTGCTCTGTGGTCTCTCTCATGGCTCTGTCTCTGTAGACCAGCACGGCCTGGAGAACACAAGCTATGGGTCTATCTACAAATCCCACAGGGCGTTTGGAGAAAAGGAAGAAAAATACCTGGGACCCTATGACCCTAACATGATTCTCTTCATTTTCACATTATCTCATTAAGCGGTAAATAACTCTAATGTAACCAGGTGGTCTTTTCACTTTTCGTGGTCACAGTTATTTCCCATGATCTACGCCATCCTCATGTGCATGTTACATAACTGCTTCATAGTCCAGTTCTCCGACTGGACACACATTCATTTCTTTAACAAGCCCGAAACGGTGGAACTCTTCAATTGTTCCCATTTCTTTGATGCTTGTGATTTTAAGCAAATGCAACAAAAACTATCAATGCGCTTCCTTTTCTATCTGTGACATTGCTCTATCCTTTCTGGATTTTAACTCCAGCAAAAGAAATAGGGCCGTGTGTGTGTGTGTCCTGCAGCAATCATTTATTACTCTAAAGCATTTTTTTCTAATGGGTATTCATTCCAGGTGACTACAGATAACAATTTTAATTTGCACAGATGCAGCTTCTAGACAGGTCTCCAAGCCCCTTATCTGCCAGATGGTGGCCTAAGTGACTCCATGTACAAGTTCCAGAACCAACTACCAATCCTGGTGCTGCCACATGTGGGCAGAGTGCACCCTACCTCCAGCTTCCACTCTGAAAAGTGGGGTTCAAGGACTGCAAGATGGGACCATGTCCTGAGCTGATGCTTACACGGCTTCATGTACAGGGTCCTGCCCAAGGGAGGCCGGCAAGGGTTCTTTACTTCCCTTTTCCTGCTTCCGGAAAAACTAGTGAAAGAATTTGCAGTGGGTAAAGGGGGCTCGTGGTGTCCTTCCAGAGGAAAGCTGGTCATTTATCTGATGATGCTGACTTTTGTGTCTTTGACTGGGCTACTTAGAGTCTATAAACCATAGAAAATGGTACTAATAATGCAAATAGTTCTTGTCCACAGAAATATAGGTGACTATTGTCACCTAAAGATACAATTCATTTCTCTCCTAGATAAGAGTATTTCAAGCGTGACATTTTGCAGACCTGCAGGTTTGAACCCAGTTTTGTGTCTACTCGCATACTCATTTCAGCACTCGGTGCCTGATTCTCCTTTGAAATGATTGCAACATCTTCCTGCTACCTTTATTAACCAGGGAGTTAAATGGCATCTTTGATATGTGTTTATTTTGTGTTTGCGTGAGTTATGACTTTATCTTTGAAAATGCTATGTTAACACCCAACCCCCTGATGATTTATATATACCCTCACTACTGATTTTACATTAAATTCCAAGTCCCTCATCCTTCCTCAACCCCAATTCACAAATGATACATGCACAGATGTACCCTTATCCCTGTATGTTCCACTATCCCCTACACACTGATTTAAAAAAGTGGTTTTTGCAGGCTATGTGTATGTGTGTATGTGTTAAACCATAGGCATCTAGATATTTTGGATTAAGATATGAAACTGCCTTGAAGACCAAATTTTAGGGAGGGTTGAGCTAATAACCTCAGCGGGTGCAAAAGGGCATGTTGTTGATTTAGAGTTGAAATTTTACATTGACTCCTAACTTCAGCTCAAGCAAAAGAATTGCAGTGATCTGTCTCCGAGGCTGTTCCTGGCTTCCTCTTTGCCATCAAGGAAGAAGCATTGAGCTTCAGGGTAGGGACCCTCCACAACTAGTTATCCATTTGCTAATATATCTGCTTTCAGTGTCTCTTCCCTTTGGGGCCGCCTGTCCTGCTGCATCAAGCTGCCTGAGGGTTTTGCCGGTTAAGAATCTGAGGCTCCTGGAGACCTCAGCCAGGAGGCATGGGGAGACTGCACTGTGGGTGACTGCTATTAGTCTTCTCTGGGTGGCACATGGGACTAGTCCCTTTTACTGATTCCTGCAGAGACCTGACAGAGGGATTGGCCCATGAAAGGAGAGCTCCTGAGCTGAATAACTACCAGAGCCAACGCCCCTCACGCCCACTGTCTCTGAAATATGGAGGGACCCACAGCCTTTTTTCTAGATCATCAGACTCCAGTGCTGGTGCTGGACCAGCAGCACTGACATCACCTGGGAACTGACTCAGACTCCGGCCCAGACTAGCTGGGTCAGAACGAGCAGTTTAACAAGATTCCCTGTCTGATTCATAGGCGCTGTAGGGGTGAGGTGCTGGAGTGGAGGTCACATTAACTTAGGAGGCCTCACATCTGTGATGCTAATGGGCCAGTCACTTCCACCTCTCAGAGCCTGCTTCCTCCCCTGTGAAGGAGGAAGCAACCTCTGGGCCATAGGCCATGGGGAGATCAAATGCATGCCAAAGCATGCCTAGTACTGCTCCACAATTTGTTTAAAGGAATCCCAAAGCAAACACAGTGCAGGATGTGGCTGGCAGCTGAGAAGCTCCATAGGGATGGACAGATGGAGAACTCCATCCCAGCGTGTCTTCCTTGGTCTTCACCCAAATGAGTGCTCACTCTGAGCGGGGTAATCGGGCCTGGGAGAGGATCTCGTGGGGGCTCAGCGATCAGGATGGCCAAGACTGGGCCTTGTCACTGGCACAGGGGGTCCTCATTGATCACCCTGCCTGCAGCCGGGAAAACAGCTCTAGGCCCGACCCCCATTTCTCAAGGCCCTTCTGGGAGTGTCTACTGCAGGGATTGCTCCTGGGGTACATGTCCCCTCCCTGAGGACTAAACAAAGCCCTTGGCCTTCCATAGACACAGAGGACGAGGCGGATAGAATGAAATCACTTTAATAGCATAGCAGCACTCCAGGACCAGGAGTCACAGACAAGGGAAACTTTTTGTCTTCCATTTGTACAATTTCTGCTGAGGTGCATGGCGGTGGTGGATAATCTCACAGATTTTTCACATTGAGAACTTAATAAATAGATACTTAAAACATCAAACATCAGAGACAATGAGTTAGGAGTGTGACTGTTTTCTTATTCTGCCCTCTCCTAGCCAGGAGGGGGCTTTCAGTTGCGCTGGTGAGGGCTGGCCCCCTAGGAGGGGTACTCATACTCCTCAGCGCTGCGCCGGCCAAAATCCATCCAGCCCATGTAGTCCCGGTCGCTTATCCTGTGGCTGGGGTCCAGGCTCTGCAGGTTCTTAACAACGGACATTCGACCAGAAGGAGCTACGAGAGGCGGGGGGGAGGAAACGTGGACATTATAGCTAAAAACACCACTGGTTCAATTTGGATAGGAGAACAAAGGAAGAAGGCAAGCAAAATGTGACATGCACCTTTTTAAAGATATCAAAGAGCTTTCAAGTGGAATTGCTGGACTGAAATCTCAGGGGAGGGGAAGAGCCCATGTCTGTAACAGGTGAGACATGTGTAACAGGGCAACATTCACCAGCCTGTGATCAGCAAGCATTTAGGCAGGTTCATTGCCCTCTGCTCTTTCATTGCCCTCTACTCGCTTCTCCCACCCCTCAGGGTGTTTTCTGTGGTGTAGTTGGCCCCCAGCAGAAACCAATCAAGGATTTCCCCTATACTTACCTGTTTCTAATTGCACTCCTTAATAGCTCTGAGGATACCTACCTCTTGTTAAGATAATGCAATTATAACGTCTTGATGTTGAAATGGTAAAAAAAACCAGCATCAAGTTTGCTAGATATTTGCTAGGTGAGTACTATTTTAAAATTACTCGTTGAAAGCTACCTCTTTTTCAAAAATAATATTGAGAACAAAGTGCATTGGCAGGTAAAAATCTTAACACCTCAGAAACACTCAAAGAAGGGTGGGCGGAGCGGTCATTTTAATTCAGTCATTTTAACTGAAAGGCAACAGGTGGACCTGAGATGGGCCCTGTGGGTTGGGTGTGAAGTCTCCCGGGGACAGAGTAATGTTCTTTTTTTTTTAAATATATATTTTAATTGTTATTTATATCTTTCTTGTTGAGTGAATCAGGCATGGAGAGGTGGAGCCGCTGACAGTCTAGCCTATAGGTCGTGCAGGCGGCCCCGGGGCATGGAGTTAGTGTAACACCTTCTCTTGTGCAAACTCCAGGCCAGGGAAGGGCCCTCAGCGGCTCTGTGGGCAAGAGGGAGGGGCTGCTCTATGAGCCCATTATAATGGGGACCACCTTGCCCCACCTGCCAGGATTCTGGCCATTTTCTGCATGAGGCTGCCCCGCAAACTCCTGCCCACAGGCTGGGTAGAGTCAGACTCTGTCTTGTTTCTTGATAAATGACTGCAGGGGCAGTTACTCTTTCTGGAAACCTTTTGAAAAGTTAGTTAAAAAAACAGAAACAGCAACATGGATGGACCTAGAGGGGATCATGATCAGTGAAATAAGCCAGAAAGAAAGAGAAAAATATCGAATGCTTTCACTTATAACAGGAATATAGGGGAGCCAAATAAGAAAGCAACATTCAGCAGGGAAGGAGGGGAGGGGGGGGCTCAAGATGGGGGAGGAGGGGAGCACGTAGGACTATGGTGATGGCTCCACGGGTGAACAGGTGGTGGGTAACTTATGGGGAATACATAATAATGTAAAAGATACGAATAACAAAAATAAGTATCTATTATATTAAAAAAATTAATTAAAAAAAAAACAAAAACAGAAACAACTATACGGAGTGACATCGCTACCCTTTCTTCCTCTTCTCCCCTCCCAGGTCTCCCCAGCTTTGGAACTCAGAGCCCCAGCAGACATCTCCAGCCTGTGCAGTTTAGTTGTTCAACATCTTTCGGGTGAAATAATACTCCTTGACTTTAGCAAAACACATAGACCCAGTTATTCATACACTTGCGGGGAAACACAACTGACCCTCTCACACGCTGCTGAAGAATGCCCACTGCATGGCTGGGCACAGCCCCAAGTTCCAGCTAAGAGAAGAAAAGCAGCAGCGTCCATGGAAGTGAGCAGCCACAGTGTCCACGGGGGCAGCGAGTTGGTCATGGGAGCTGCACGTATCCCCATCTGTCTCCCCATTCCACACACAGCTCTGTGCTGAGGTTGCATGCATTTTCCAGGTGCTCACTCACCCTCTTACCCCCAGTGTTGGCACAGAGTAGGAACTTACAACCTATTTATGGAACTGAATTCAAGGGCCTGACTCCTTTAAATTTTAACGCTCCAAATGCACAATACAACTGGGAAGCTGAAGGGCATCCAGGCCTTGGGGGAGGGCAGGACTGAGCAGGACTCTCAGCCCAGCCGCTGCCTGGAAGTGCAGCCTCATATAGTTCTCCTTCTAGAACGCCAGCTTCCACTCTCACAAAGAGACAATAACAGAATTTACTGTGCTGGACGTTATGAGGACTAAGAGGGACAATGCAGGTAGCTTTGCCGGGCATGGGACAGTGTGCACCAGGGGCCCCCTGTATCCCAACAGAATTGCATCTCAGGTCATTGAAAGATCCGCAGACAATTCCTAATGATAAATTCTTGAGCCTGCCCAAAGAGTACCGTATCTTGCTTAGAATTCTTAAACATAATAAATACTGTAGTTGAATAAAAATCTGATGTGGCTTCAAAAGAAGTAAAATGCTCAAAGAATCCATGTGGTACAGATATCTAAATATGTGTCAAATAGAAGAGCATGGTTGTTTTCTGGCTGGCACTGATTCGGGGTTCCAAGCAACTGCCAAGCCCACCTGGGTTTGTTCGGCACTTTAGGCTGAAGGCAAATGGAGAAAGGATATGGAAAGAGGCACTGGGAAGAAACTTCAGCTAAGATGGTAATGTGGAGACACAGGTCAGGGGGTTAATCAAGTGTCAGTTCAGGGAAAATGCTTGGTAACTGGCTTCCTTCTCAGAACTGTTTCTGGTGGTTCTTTCCTGAAGGTGGGGTTCCAGATTATGGCTCAGGTATAATAAGCCTAGGAAATTTCAGAGCATTCTGGCTGGAGGTCACCCCCATCCAAGGACAGATAATAAATTACTTTCCAATAGGCAATCATCAGGAACCCAAAATGTTTTCAGATTTTCTTTGTCATCTGACTAGCACTCCACCTTTTTTTAATTTAGTCAGCAGAAAGCAAAACAAAAAATCATAGTTGGGACAATTCCCCCTAAAGAGGAAGAAATATAACAAATTACCTTCTGTTCCTTCCTTTTAAATCCCTTGTTCAAAAAGTTCCCGATTTCACGTTCATGAAACTACAGTTTGGAGAGCCAAGCCCTCCATTTTCTCACAGTTTCCTCAAGCCACAAATTATGGTTCAAATCCAGGCTTAACCCACCAGTAGGGTAAGGGAGTCTTGCGGGAGAAGAGCCTATCTCCTGCCCTCCCAGCAGTGTTTGCTGTGTTTATTATCCAGCAGTCTTGCTTCCGTTTAGAACACTGCCCTGCAGCCACGAGTTCACCGTCAGGATCACTGGGGGTGACCTGGGTAGAAAACAACTATCCTGGTTCAAGTCATACTGCCTAAGGACCTAAAGATGAATGAATCGCCTCTGAATCACACCAACAGCTGGAAGGGACAAAGAGAACTCTAACCCCATCCCGTCTTTACAGGTGAGCTGGTCAGGAAAAGGACAGAGCTGTCCATCTGCCACTCAGCTAGTGAGCTGTGGAATTTCCTTATTCCTGGAGAAAGATTTTGATGCTGAGAAAATAAGTTTGTTCAGTTCCTGCTGCGATTGAGGCCATCTTTCCAAAGACAAAACAAAAACAGACATGCCTCTTGTTGGGTAATCATTTGAACTCGCTGCTCCTGATTCAAAACTGCTCCTGATTCTTTCCTCCTGTCACATACTTTGGCGAAAACCAATATATCAGCACATCTTTTTCAACTGTTGTCAGACCTCAAGCCTTCTCAGCCTTGATGGCTTCCTGCTAGAAGTTTCCCAATGTCAGTCTTTGGGTGGCTCCTGGTTCCTTTGCATTTACAGTAACCAGTGAACCCACCCTTTTGAGGGTATTCAATAATCATCTTTTAATGCCTTAGCAGTATGGTGTTGAACTTAAACAGTAACATATGCCAAAAATGGGCTCAAAGAAAGCTTCTTTAAAAGTTTCCCTCCCAGAGGGAGCATGGAATAAAAGGAGATGAGCCCACTGGACTGTGGTAGAGGATTGCCAGGGTTTTGGCAGTGTGTGTGAGGTGATAGCGTGCATTTCTAGAGGAGTGAACTGATACCCCTATAACATGCAGCATTGTAAACCAACATTACCTCAATAAACAGTTTAAAAATGAAAAGTTCCCCTTAGTAAGTCCTCCAGGCTGGCTCTCAGATCTCTACAAAGGACCCGATTTTCCAAGGGCACTATCTGGTGGAGAAAAACTCGAGAAAGGGGTGAAAAAACCTTTGAACTATACGTGTTGCCTCGTTTCCTCCACCAGCCAGACCTTAGAGAAGAGGATGGGGACTGCGAACCCCTAGCGGGGGCAGAAGTCAGGGGAGGCGGAAGGGCATGCGTACCTTTCCGGGCCTGCTGCACGTATCTGGCCAGCAGCGCGCCCAGGTGTGCTCGCGGATCGCCTTCGGCCCTCTGCACTGCCCTCAGCTGCCTCGGGGGCGCCTCCTCTGCCCGATGCGCCCCGTGATCGACCCGCTCGGCTGGGGGCACCGGCTGCGCCAGGGCGCGGGCAGCCAGCACCGCCATCAACACGCACAAGCACACCCCGCTGTTCATGGCTGCGGAAAGAAAAAGGGAGGAGGCATGAACGAAAAGGTGGGGCATTGGCGGACTGTCACTGAGTCAGGCCACCCAAGCACATAGACCGGGATTCAGTCCAAATGCACCGCCGCGCTCCAGCGCCGCCAGGCTGTTGCGGGCGTGAGCGCTCCTCATGCGCAGACCGGGAGACCGGAGCCGAGAGCTCGCAGCACGCGCATCTAGGCGCACCCCGACTGCCTTTGGGTGAAACGCACTGGTGCCCCGGGACTAGACGGAGATCTGTCTTCTGCTTGTTTCGCAGATTTTCCGATTTTCTTTAGTTTGAGGAAGTGTTTGTATAAAACCTCTATTCTAACTGGGAAAGCAAAAGGGTAAAGATAGCGTGAAAAATACTCTGAAAGAAAGACTTCAGGGGAGAAAGGAGACCCTTGAGGAAAGGTAGCACTTTTCCAGATAGTCAAGAAGCAGTCAACAGGGAAATAAATGGTAGGAAATAAAGGGAAGCACAGTTTAACAGGTGGGGGCAAGAAATAAAAGCCTTATCTGTAAAGTTTCTTCAAGAAGTACTTGGGAACTGGTGATAAACCACTAAGCAAAACGCAGACAGGGTTTTAAAAAATTAAAAATAGGCATTTTCTCCATGGTCGTTAGCAAAACTGCTGTATTTTTTAAATTGAATGCATTTGACATGTAACATTTCGTAAATTTAAGATGTACAGCATGTTATTTTTATATATTTACATATGTGATATTTATTACACACATATAGTGGTATGGTTGCCTATGTATCGATATTTATCACATTACATAATTATGGTACAATATTATTATCTATAATTCACTACACTGTGCTTTAGATCTCTATGGCTTAGATCCATGAACAGATAAAACACTTCACTTTTCTACCTGAAAAGCCCTGACATTTTCTGCAGCATTTAGAGAATTAAAATCTTGAAACCTCTTGGTAGTTTACCTGAAAAGATGGCAAAAGTACTCTGCACTTCTGTGTAACATCTACCAAACCCCAAATTGCAGCCTAATCCTAGCAAATAGATATTTCAGCGCTAGCACATAGAAGAACAAAGCAGGCGTGTAGAAGGCTCTACAGCAGCTCTACCCACCCAGCCCTCACTGTCATTACTGACTTGAAGAAATGTCTTTTGAGCTGTCGGAAAGAAGACACCGAAAACAGAAAAATAAAATGGAAGGGGCACAAAATTGAAGACAGCATTCTTCAAGGATACCTTGGATTCCTGTCGGAGAGCGAGAGGAACCTACCTTTGGAGTAGGGCGAAGCTGGCTTCGGGTTTCTACCGCTCAGCAGCAGAGGAGCCCAGCCAAGTTCAGGGTGGGCGGGCGGCTGCGTCTTAAATAGCCCCGCCCGGCGCTGGCTGCCAGTCATCTGTTTACCCAGCGCTGACGCAGGCGGACAGCAACACGTGCTCGCAGGGCAGCCGCTGGGGCGACTAACGATTGAAGTGGCTCCTGAAGAGAGGGCCCAGTAGCCTGGTAGAGTCGGGTTAACCCCTCCCGGGAGGGCTGTCCGGTGTCCAGCATCCCATTCTGTCCCAAAAGCTTCTGCCACCAGCTCAGTGGAGCACGTATCCCTTGCCCTTGTCAGTGCGGTGCCCTCAGCGTGGGAACCAGGTGTGGGGAATCTCCTCTGGGCTGGAAAAGCTGGCGTTTCGTCTGCTTTCAGGAAATAGAGCGGAGGGGTGGGGGTAGGTTGTCCAAGTGTAATTCTGAGATGGAGGGGGTGTCTGGCCCTCTCTGAGCACCGCAGGCAGCCGTGGGCTTTCCATGGGTGAATCTTTCCACAGCTCGGGGCCTTCTTTCTTATCAGCCCCTTCAAAAGCCCTGGAAGTCCTCCATGATTGAGAGGAAAGTGTTGCCGCACTTTGCGAGGAACGGCTCGCGCCACGCCTGGCTGTTGGAAGGCTGAGCCTCTGTTCACCCAGCTGTAAACTGAGGATGACGCCTCAGAGTTTGGGGAAGAGCTGTATTTTCTTGCGCCTGGGTTAACACCTGCCCGCGGTGTCCGCAGCTCCTCGTCGCCGACAAGCGGCGCCGGCGAGTGTCCCAAAGACCTCCCGCACCCCAGTCACTCCCAGTTCCTCGCGGGCATGGCATCCGCCCCTCCTCCGAGTACGGGAACATCCGCACCTGGCCCAGGCCCCGTCAGAACTCCGGCTACTGGACTTTGAGAATGAGGACCCCGGTCACTCACCCTACAGAAGGGGGCAAGGAAGAGCAGAGACCCCAGTGCGCCCTCACTTGCGCTCTTGCTCCCATGGCTCTCCAGCGGGCAAAGCCCGGGAGTGGTGCTTTTGGTCTGCACCCAGCTCCCTGAGGTCTTTAGAGCTGAAGCTTGCAGCAAGTGCTGGAATTCGCTGCGTCTCTGCAAAGGTACTGCCAACTCATTTCACCGATGGCAAACTGAGGCACCAAGGACAGCAGCGCCTTTCCAAGGCTCCCCCTCAAGCTACTCGCTGCCTCTGCGCTCCAAGGCCTCTCAGCCTGGGACCTGGGGGGCGCTATACCTGCTGCCTGTGGCAGTCTACTCCCTTGGGGCTCTGGGAGTGGTGGGATTTGGGGGATACTTTTCTGCAGGCCAGGGTGGGGGCTCCTGGGGCATCTAGGTGAAGAGATGTCTCCAGTTGCCTCCCCCTTTTCTAAATCGGAGAGGCTGTGTTTCTGCCTTCTAGAGGCAACAGTTTAGAATGAGAGCAGTGGATTTAAATGCCTTCCAGAGGTTTCTCCATGAAGCTACTAAGGTTTGTGCAGTTCAGGGGAAACTGGTTTCATTTGTGACTGTGGTCAAGATATGTTTGGAAACAAACTATTACAAAGTAGGGCTTGTTCAAACACCTGTAGTTCCTGACCAGGTAGGTTTGGGGTAGAACCCAGGAATCTGCATTTTCCTGGTGGTGCTGCCACTAGTCTCCTGACCATACTTTGAGAACCACTGCTATAGAGTTGTCCTATCCCAAAACAGTTGTTGACCCTTCCCTTCATCTTTTTAATACTTATCAAACACATGCTTTGTCCCAGACACAGAGGTTGCAGTTATGAACAAGGACTGACAATATAATGGGGGAGCAGAATAAACAAGTCAACAAACACCCCCAGGTGCTTCGGATGTATTTAGGAAGAGGGGTGGAGGGGTGGGGATAGTGGGAGATGATCCCAGAGAAATGTTTTGATGAGGTTGGAGTTTTAGAAAGGGGAGGCGGTTGTGGTGTGGAAGGTTTTCTGAGCAGGGCCCCTGTGAGTCAGGGACAGGGACCAGGCCCCAGGGAGGGGAGCAGGGGGAATCCAAACAGAATTAGATGTAGAGGAAGCCAGTACAAGCCTTTTCATTATTAGGAAACACACTAAACATTCTGAAAGCAATGTGTACATCAGAACATCCAGAAAGGAATGAAAGAGAAAATAAGAAAAATTCCACTCTCCAGGAACAGCCACTGTTAGTCAATCTCTTGGTGTTTGAGACTTGGTGACTGAGGCTGACCTCCCAGGTTGGGAGATGAGGTTGGGTGGTGGAGGACGACCCAAGATGGGATTCGGGAGAAAAAGCCAATTTGGACAGGGGGGTGGGTCATGAGTCCAATATGGGCCGAGTTCCTGGGGTGTATGTGTGGATGGTCCAGGAGCAGGAGGGAGCAGATTGGACACCTGAGCTCTGAACTCAGCACAGTCGCACTGGTGGTGGACCAGGGTCTTCGACTTGTGGCTAGTGGCTGCCATCCTGGGTGTCCTAGGGAGTGTCAAGCAGGGCAGATAGGGGGACACCATTAGGCAGACCCCTGAGGAATGATAGCAAGAAGTACATAAAGGAAAGGGAGTTGCAAAATTCCAGAGAAGGAATGGCCAAGAGGCCAAAGTAGAAATGCCAGAAAAAGAAGCCAAAGATGACAAGGATTATCAGAGGTTAGACGAACTCAGGCAGCGGGTCTTTTTACCTTTATGGTAAAGTTGCAGTCATTCCTCCAGGAATGGGAGTTCTCAGCAGGAATGTGTTAAATAGATCCCTTGGGAAAAAAGAGAAAATGAGAAGGAGTCTAAACTCTTTGACCATAGTAATGAGTTTTCCTTCTTACTGCATCAATTTTCTTTCTGGATAATTTTGACCATTGTTCTAAAGCAAGATGGACCTTACCCACATTTAAGGGGAGTCCACTCAGTCACTAAACAAAATTTGCTAAGCCCTCCAGACTCCAGAGGCTGATGTTTTGGTGCTCTTCACCAGTTATATGCCCCACCAACCATGGGGCTGGGCCGCTACGGGCTAATTCCACTGAGTTCTGTGCTCCATCTTTTGAACATACCTCATAACCAGCCCACCTACGGCAGGGAATAGAGCCTGGGGCACTTAGCCACCAAATCCCAAGCCCCCATAGGCTGAGGGCTGCTCCAAAAGGTAGTTCCCCCTTTGCTTCCCAATAGGCCTCCCTGTTCTGGCAGTGCCAGAGAAAGCCTGGGCAAGGAGAGAAACAGTGGCTGGGGTGGGAACAGCTCCGGGGAAGCCGAGGGCACTGGTTTGGGCTGCTGTACCACGGGGGGGCCGTAGACTGGTGGTTTAAACAACAGACGGTTCCGCCTCACAGTCTGGAGGCTGAGACCAAGGTCAGGGTGCCCGTGGTCTGGGTCCCCATGGAACCCTCTTGCAGGCAAGCTCTTTTTGCTGTGTGCGCACTTGTTGGAGAGCTGCAAGACTAATTCCACCACCAGGGCCCCTCCCTCCTGATCTTATCTAAACCTAATTACTTCCCAGGGGCTCCCTCTTCAATTATTGTTACAGTGAGGGTGAGGGCTTCAACTTATGAATTTTGGGAAGATGCAAATGTTCAGGATTTTGGGAAGATGCAAACGTTCATTCCAAATCAGATTGCCTCACGCTTGTATTTAGAAAGTATCTTTTTCTCTCACTGGCATTTCTATGAGATTGGTGGAATCAGGGTATCTTAACTCTGGGGAGAACCTTGAAGATGCACTCATTCAAAGTGCACAAATCCAATCTCTACCAGGTGTGAACAAAACATGCTGTGTGAGAGGAGCAAGACCTGACCCGTCCAGCAGGTCAGGTTATTTAGTGGAGTCTCGAGGGGGCACCTCCTGAAAGAACCAAGGGGGCGAAAGGGGCAGGAGACTAAGCGTGTAAGGAAAGAGTCAGTCTGAGATGCGTCAAAGTCTCGTTTATTAACAAAGGGGCTTAAGCTTTTATAGGGTTTTTGGGGAGGGGGAAGGTAGAGGGAAGTTTTTAGAACAAAGTAGCTAAAATTCAGGGCTGGTCAGGTAGTAGGCGTGTCAACACTCCAAGGAAATGATCTAAGATCACAGGTCTTGCATATCAATGCTTAACCTGGCCCCAGGACCATCCTGTCCTTATCTGGAGCACAGAGACTGTAAGTATCAGCTCAGCCTTTGATCTCCAGGAGCATTCCGGCCTAGCCTCAGGCCCCCAACAAAGACCAAATCACAAAGGTAAATGTCAGGTGGAGCGTGTGGGTAGTGAATCCATGGGGACCTTGGGGTGCCTGCATGCAACACCTCACCTGAAGATGAGGGAGCTAGAGTGTTACTGCATTAACTCCAGTCACTTCCCAGTTGAGGGCAAGGAACTCAGGAGAGTGGGGTACATTAATTCCCTAGCAGTTCTGGCCTGCTGGGTATATGAACCAAAGGGGTCTCCAGCACCAGGGGAAGCTCTGAGGGTCAGAGCTGCAGCTGGTGATTAGAAGCTGGCCCTGCAGATACTATAAGGCCTGAGGGGACTTGGGGGGCCACCAACAGAACAGACATGTTCCTCTAACGCTTTGTACATAGGCAGTGTTAGAACTTGCCACATTTTATCTTAATTTCCTACCATAGTACTTGGTACATAGCACTTGCCAAGTATATATTTGTTGACTGAACTCTTTGTCTATATGAACATCCATCTGCCAGCAGGTCAGGACAGGAACCTTGCCACATTCGCCCAATGCAAGGACTGTGCTAGACACAGGTTAAATGATCAATAAACATTTATGATCAATAAACATTTGCCAAGTAAACAGCTCTTGTCTGTTTAGATGACTAGATTTACAAAGCATATAGTGGTAAATGAAAGGTCACCGCCAACCTGTGGCTGGGTCATCGACTCCGGAATAACCACAGGAATTGGCATCAGCACCGTTTCTTCTAGCAGGGGGTGTAGGTGTCCCCAGAAAGGAGAGGTCACCTCATGGCTGGATGACAGGGAGGAGGGCAGGTCAGCTGCTTGGTCTCCAGGGACAAAGAGCAGTTGCTTTTTGAACTCTTACTGAGAAGCCCAGAAGAATAGTCGTTGCCAGGGAAACCAGCCACCCCAAGGCCTCGGGGCTGTCCTGCTGACTCTCCACTGTAAGGTGTAGGAGCTCTACTTGGGGAAGATCCATGAACAAAGACTCAAATTCTTTTGGACTCAAACTCCAATCTGGAATTTTGTTGTCCTGTGGATACAGCTTCTTTCTGAAGTCTGGTCCCCTCAGCAAAGGTGAAATCTGCCCAGGGAAGGTCTCCGCCCCCCGCTTTACTAGCCCACCTGGTGCTGAGGCCCTCGTCAACCTACTTTGCGTTAATACCTGGACACACAGCTGTTCCAGGAAAACTTTACTGGGTGCTTTGGTGGTGGGTGTGGTGTGGTCCATATACCTGTACCCCCAGATCCTATGTAATATAAACCACTGTTACGGCAATAAAAATAATATCATCTACTTTTTTTAAAGAAAAAGATTTCATGCTAAAAAGCAGTGGTATTTGGAGAGAGGGTATTCTGCCATAAAAATAAGTTCTATTTATATCTTCACAGGGTCCTTTCCTTAAGGGGAATCTGTGGCATGTGCACCAAAATGCTAAGAACCGTCAGTTTGGAAGTGGGGGACGTGTGTATGTGTTTCCCCAGCACCTGGGAGAGAAGGGGTTTGTTTATCAGTTCCTGAGACTTCCCCATAGACAGCTGGCAATAGATGGCCTCCAGATAAGTGGGGAGCTTTGGGGTGCTGGGCCTCGGGGCGGCCAAGGACTTTCTGCAAAGTGAGACTCTATATGCCAGATTGTGTTTGTTACATAAGTTTCTGGAGTTTGGAGTGGGGAGAAAAAGAGACTCAGTCTTCAAGCAAGAATGTTGGTTTAGATTTTGGGTCCCTGCCTTAGTTTGGGTGATCTCCTCAAATAGCTCAGAGGCAGGTGGTGTGCTTGGGAGCCATCCTAGGGAGCCCCACTGAGAAGGAGGGGACATGAGACAGGGGAGGGAGGAAAGTAGATTTGTAGGTTATGAACAGGTCCCTGCTGGGGCAGCTGGAAGGGTCTTGCTGGGACTTCTCTGAGAAGCTTTATGGAAAAGGCCTCAGGTGTTTTCTGGCTCGTTTGTTCATGACTCCTAAATGTCCCATTGTTCAAGGGTTACTATGGCAGGTTGGGGCCTAAGGCAGGCACAGAGAGGTGGGTTTGGGAAGCTGAAAGCCATCGCCTATTCAGGAACTTTCCTGGTAGCTGCAGGTGAATTCCAGTCAGCTGAATGGGGCTGGGAGGAATCCTGCAGCTACTGTGCCTCAGGAAAGACCCCGTTATATTCACAAACTGCAAAAAACGCACAAGTCTCCCTGTTTCGTTCCCTTTTTTATTAAAAAAAAATTTGGTTAATTTCCTATTTGGTTTCCCTATAGTCCTGTTATAAGTGAAACCATTCAATTTTATTTCTTTTCTTTCTTACATCATTGTTCATTTTTGAACAGTATTTGATTTCTCCCCTCAGGTGTGGTCCCCATAATTCTCCCACCACTACAATACCCGCGAACCATCACCATAGTCCCTTGTGCTCTTCACTCCCCTGTTTGTCCCACCGCACCCCCACCCTCCCCTCCTCTGCTGTGTGCTCAGATCTATGGTCAGTGTGCAAGTTTTGTCCTGCTTTGTTCTTGTTGTTTGGGAAACGTGTATTAACCGGTACAAATATTTTACCCCAGAGAAATGTTCAAGAGCCCCAATCTCTTCCTCAGACTGGACACTGTTCTCTCTTTACCAACTCTGGGAACTTCATAGTGAAAACCATTTGGTACAGAAGCCTGGTCTCCAGGCTGTCTGCATAACCCCAGCAAATTGGTTTGGTTTCCCGACTGTGACCCTACACTGGCACCAGTGTTGAAACAAAGCAGGTAGGGCCTCCACCTAGGACTCTATGAACTTTCAATGGCGAGACCTTTGCTATGTGAGCTGAGGCCTCACAGACAAGAAAACTGGCATTTTCAACCCTTTCCACTTTTAAAAAGACTGGTTTCAGGATAAGATCCTTTTGAGACAGCCGGGAGGATGGATGGAGGTGAGAGGCATCTTGGGAATATCTCAGTTCTAGAAATTCATGCCAAGCCTCCTGAGCCTTATCACTCACCCTCACTCTTGAGAACAGTGACCACGCAGCAGAAAACCACACAAAGGCTTGAGACCACTAGCACTGTCAGATTTTAGGAGGCTCATTCCGGGATCCATGCAGATGACCCTTGTATAACAGGATGCTAATTTTAAAGAGAAATTATGCACGCAGAGCACTGGAGGGAAAGTGCGGCTCTTTCTTGGCAACCCTCATAGCGGTCGGAGTTGCCAGGCTGCTAAAGGCATTCGCCTATGCTGTACACACAGCTGGGAAAATCAGAAGTGAGGAGCCGGGTTTGTTACCAGCCAAAACCCTGGAACTCACAAAGCAATCTGTTTTCCTTGGGAAGATACAGATGGGTCTAACGGATTCATCTAGAGAAATGCTGCTGGCTTCATGGATATGGCTGTTTCTTTTTCTTCTGCCCTGTTTGCTTTCTTGCATTCAAGAGGATTGTGCAATAGGCTCTGGGATTAGAAAGAACTTGCCCCAAAGACAGGCCCTCACATATTAATGTGGATGCTCCAGAAGATGCTATGGCGCCTGTGTCTCTGCAGCACTTTCCAGTGTAGGTCAGTCTGACTTCCCCATCCCAGTCCTCTGCTCTTTACCAGAATGTTCTCTATGCTCTACCACCACCAGGAGTAGGTTGCAAGTGCTGGGGATGGATGCCTCAGGAGCAGCCTTCAACTAGTGACTAATGGGAAGTGGAACACGGGTAGCCCAGCTCTCTCGCTCCCGCTGGTGCTGGGGTAAGTCTGAGTCAGGTCCCTTGCCTGTTTCCCTAGCTCCCCAGTAGGGTTCAGCCCCTCACGGTGGAGTCATTCTTTATTGGCTGACTTTCCCAACCCCTCTCACATCTTTATTTCCATTTCCATGTGATCCCCAGGATCACCTCACAAACAAACCACTTGCCCTCAAAGCCTTTGTCCAAGGGTCTATTTCTAGGAAAACTCAATCCACGATGGTTGAATTTTCAGCATCTACCGACCTGAGTCATATCTCAGTGTCAGAAATAGTCCTCATGCTATGACCCCTGTCTGCGGGCCATAATCTCCCTGCTGGCCATGTGACTCGGAGCTAGGGGAGCTAGCTGCTTTTTATTGGGGGGGGTGATTTTTAACAAGTTCCTGAAATATTTTGCCTGCATTCCCCAGAAGTCAACCTGAATCAGACAGTGTTCCCAGAGGAGACAGGTAGAAGAGTTGGGGAAGCAGAGCAGAGATGGAGGAATCCAGGACAGGGTGTGACCCCAGATGAAGCCCCACAGAGGGTGGCCTCCAGCTGATGCTGCAGGGGAGAGCTGGCGTTTAAGTTGCGTCTCATGACATCCAGCTGGAGGCAAGGGCACGGGTTTCCATACTCCTGCACCTGTCAGTCCTTGGTCAGGGAAGCTGCTGGCATTTCTAGGGCATCTGGGCAGAACACAGTGTCCACTATAGCTTCACATGCAAAATCAGTACTATGGACTGGAATTCACTCCAGGGAGTAGAGATAGGGGTGGGAGTGGGGAATTAGTTATGTGGGGTGTGGTTCAATCAGATATCCCAGGTGGGCTTGGATCCCCAAACTGGTTCCTTTTGAGACCTTCCCATCACTGTGATGTGTAAATATGCCTTATCGTTCCTCCTGGTGGTCTGATGGGTAGCTCTCAGTGCATGTGCTCTGTCAGAGTAAGCATAAGCGGGGGTTACCTTCACAGTCTCTGCTGGAAGGGAAGGAGGAGCCCCATGCTTGTGATAAATTCCTCCCTTCCCCATAGGTACTATGAAAGATATCCCAACCCTTATGGCTTCCCAGTGGACAGCCCCGTGTAATTATTTGAATGATGGGAGAGAGTCGCTTAACAGATTGGTTCCCTCCCTTGTGATGCAGTCTTGAATCTGGGGCCTGCCCTGGTCCTGCTTCCTTGAGGTCACAAGTCCAAGAGCACTATCTTCTCCCTCATCCTTGGGTCAGAGACCTTCACAATATCCACTGGGCCTGAGAAAACCCTAAGCCAAAAGCAACTCCTGCAGCAAAGGGCTGCATTTTGGATGACTTACCTTCCTCCAGGTGGGTGAGTGGGCGGTGAAAGCAAGGGAGGCCCTTCGGGAAGCCCACACTGCAATAGCTTCATTTTAGGAGAAATGTGCTTCTAGTCCAATTTACAAAACTCAGTCAACTAACAGGTCAATAGTGATGCAAATTCCAAGTACACTTGAAGTTATCAAAATGGGAAGAGCAATTAGAGACTCTATGAACAAATTGCTTTCTTTTGGATTTCGTCTAAGGGCGTGTATGGTTACCATATTTTCTCCATGCAGGTATTTTTTGCATATTTCAACATTTGAAATCAGGGCGTGTTACAATCGGTGGCACCTTATGATCAGTAGAGACCAGAAAGGCTGAGGTTGCATGCAGGCGTGCAAGCGTGGCTGGGCTGTTCATACAGATTTGACTTCAACTGAAAAGTGTATTCTGTTGGGTTATGTGTGTTGTTTTTAAACACTAAAATGAGAAACTATTTAGATGAAAGATTACACTATATTTTGAAACTAAGGGCTGTTGTGTGCATGAAAGGGCACAGAAACAGCAGTGAAGCCTGGAGATGTTGTCAGCGAAGCAAAGATTCACTGTTGGAGATATGGTTGTAGGACCATACTTTCTCAGCAAACTGTAGTCAAGTCCTTTATACAGATCATGGAAAGGAAAACCCCCACAAGCCAATGAAGCTGTGTTGCATTTGTATTGAGATACTAACAAAATGTTTGCCCAGTACCCTCCAGGTCATACAGTGGAAGGCAGGAGAGAGTGCCAAATTCCTCTGAATAGATGAAGGAAAAGCCAAAGCAATTAGAGGTGTGACTGATATATACATCAAGCAGGATGATTACAAGGAAATTATGTTTAATCAACAGCATTTTTGCTTCAGTATTCCTAAAATAATGGTGCATAATCAACGGAGTCTTAGAATCCATGAAATGTGATGTATTGAAAATGATACAAAACTAGTTCATTAGCAGCAAATGATGGCATTGCCTGGAAAACAGATTTGGCATATTATAGTACTTAGAAAATAAAAAAAACATACACACATAAAATATACACCTCCTTTGTTTTTTGACCCTTCATTAAAATGATTACAGTAAACAATTGTCCTGTAAGACTGGACAAAATATCTGAGATGACTGTTTGAGCACAAGGCAGCAGGCTGTGCAAGACTTTGATTCCTGAGAAAAAAGAAACTCATCCTTGTTCTGGCCATGCGCCTGGGACACTTCCCAGACTGCATCAGGGAAATTGAACCCAAGTGCAACACAAGGGTCTGGATGGAGAATGCAAGGAACGGAATTTGGGGTTTCCGGTGTGACTGGAATTAGTGGAACAGGATGCCAGGGAGGAGGAAGTACACATGGGGAGCAGTCTGGGTGGTCTAAGAGCAGGGCACGAGCCCACCAAAATACTGAGAGCTAAACCAAGAGACCAGAAGTTGCAAAGTGCTGGGGAATATTGGGGTTCCATGCAGCCAAATTGCAGAGATCTTGTTCAGCATCCTAAACAGTGAGTTGATACCTCAGAGGGGACACACTTTAGGAGTAAGGACCACACCCTACATGAGGGTCATATCCCTAGAACATGAACAGCCCGCTGTGCAAGACTCTGACAGGGTCAAAGGGACCCCCTGGTGAGCAGGGGGGGTTTGTGCAGTGCTAAGACCACAGGCTTTGGGTCCAGACTGATTTACTTCAAATCTTCGTTCCTCTCCTTAGCTGTGAGACCTCGAGTAATTTACTTACCTTCTCAGAGCCTTAGTTTTCTCATCAGTAAAAAGAACATGATAATAAGAATACTACCCTTTTGGATTATTGTTAGAATTAAATAAGATAAATATAAAATGTTTTTCTCAGTGTCTCACATGTACTAAAAACGTCCTTTCATTATTTCAAATTTTATAGGCTTCACCCCAGAATTCCAATATAGTAGCTTCTTTCTAGCACTGAAGAAAGCTTAGTTTAGGGAACTTCACGTCTCAGTAATGGACTTAGACCACACTCTGTTAGTCTAGGTACCTTATTGTTACAGGGATTGAGCCATATGAAGAAAAACAATGGCTAAACATTCCTGGAAATTTTGTCCAGAGTTTTTGAATTTGTTCAACTTCTCATTCTCTTCATGGGGAGAAATGAGGATAGGGATTAGAGAGGTTGGAGCGTGGTAGTAGTGTGGGGAAAAGGAGCCAGAGAGAAGGCAGAGTATACAAACAAAATACGATCCTGCTCCTTTGGTTAGTTTTAAGTTGAGAACACTTAAAATCAGCTTTAATTTGGGGGAGATTGTTTTATTTAAATGTGGATCCACTTCCTTCTTCCTTCCCCTCCTCTCTCTTCCTCCTTCTCTCTTCCTCTCTCTTGCCTCAAGGCAGTGAATTGATATTTTTTCCCAGGTGAATGTTTCAGTTTCACTGACTCCTTATTTCATGACCTTGGGTGACTGGGAAGTTTCTTGAAATTAAAGTTGGTCAAGTTGTTTACTCTATTCATAATATGAAGGTGTTATCTGAGAATATTCAGGCTGTAGGGGCCACCTTATCACACATTAATAAAATTGCTGACTTTTGAGTCATGCAGAAATATGAGTTTAGTGGAGGAGCAGTTGTGCTGCAGCAGTTCTCACCTGAGTCAGAGATTCTCCAGTGGGAATAAATGAAATAAACCACACAGACATAGATGCAGAGATACAATTTCCTTAAAACTTCTGTTTAATTTCGTCAGCTCAGAACCAGTTTCCTAGTCAGCCTAAACCATCACAAATATATCCTCATTTTCTTTTTAGTTATGTCTTAATGTACTATAGTTATTTCTAAATCATAATACTGTCTGTCCAGTTTCTGAGAACATGACCCTTTATTACATTCCTTCCTATTTAGTACCTGAATGCCTGGCATACAAATATTAGTACTAGTGAGGCATTAAACATCCCTTTATGAATATCATCATAATTAATTGCAATTAGTGTTATTTATTCAAGTTATCAATGTGATAGTTCTCCTGCAAGAAATAGTTATTATGGCAATTAAGGTTCCCAATTAACTGATGTTATGGTGAATTTAAGATTTATAAAACTAAATGAATAATTTTATAATTCCTAAAGAAGTCGAGGTCATCTTTGCTTAGGTGGCTTATAGAAGAACAATCCTTTTATTCAAAGAAAAAAGGGAATCCTAGCAATGAAAAACATAGGCATTGAAATAAAAGCTCAGTTAATCAGACAAACTCTAATATTGACCAGTTGGAAATGAATCATAAAGGGTGAACCCAGAAGGCAGAACAGAAAGAGGAAAAAAAACAAAAACACAAAAAAGAAGCCAGGTTGAATCAAGTATCTAAAGGCATCCCAGAAGTACTTAGAAAGGGACAAAAGAGTAATATTCTAAAAAAAATTCTGAGAATATTCTAGAATTAAAGAAAGGCACAACTCCTTGGATTCACAGTATGTACTAAAGCCACACAGGATGAAGATAAATTCATATGTAGACACATTTGAGGGAAACTGCAAAACAGGAAGGATGAGGGGCGATTCCATCTTACAAGTTATTATGGTGCCCAAATTTGATGCACCACTGGGAAGAGTGACTTCTCAAATTCAGTGCTCACCCTGCACTCAAATACCCAAAGCTTGGGATCCACCAATAAAATCAAATTTGGCAGTCTTTCCATATCTTTCTCGACTTCAAGTGATTCTCATGTGAGTTTTCTTCACACTTTGGTCCCTGGCACTGCTGACTGTAGGAATAATAGCAGGACCAGAGGATGCTGAACTGCCTTCAGGTAAATCCTCTGAGACTATGGTCTGTTTCCTGCTGGGACTGGGCAGGTCTTCCCCAGTCCAAGGACAAGGTGGGGATGTTCCTTGATTGAAATGACAATTGGAACAGGAAACTTACATATTACCAGGGCTTTGTCTCAGTTTCTACCTAAAACATCTCACTCTAGACCCGTTTCTGCTGCCTGGCAGGAAACACAAGGTCACAGATAAAAAACAAGTAGAACGTTTAAGAACTGCTGGTGATTTATGCGAAATCGTCCAACCACTATGGAAAGCTGTATGGCGGTTCCTCAAACTGCTAGAAATGGAGCTTCCATATGACCCAGCAATACCACTTTTGGGAATCTACCTAAAGGACACAAAAACACTAATCCAAAAGGATACATGCACCCGTATGTTCATTGTGGTACAGTTTACAATAGCAAAGGTATGGAAGCAACCCAGATGTCCAAAAATAGATTGGATCAAGAAGATGTGGTACATACACACAATGGAATACTATTCATCATTCAAAGAAGATAAACACATGCAATTTGCAGTGACATGGATGGA
>PVIJ01001754.1:109613-185987 GCA_004024925.1 Scalopus aquaticus
GAATGGTTTCACTTATAACAGGACTATAGGAAAACCAAATAGGAGAGAGACACTCAGTGTGTGTGTGGCGAGGGGGAGGGGGGGTGGGGGGTGGATAAGGGCACAAAATGGAGTAGAAAAGGACACAAGGGACCACAGAGATGGATCACGGGTGAATTGGTGGTGGGTTACCCAAGGAGAATACAAAATGTAAAAAAAGATATAAATAACAATAAAAAAATAAACATATATTTAAAAAAAAAAGAACTGAGTTCCCTGCTGGACCTGCTTTCGGTGCTGCTGTGGAGGCAGCAGTTCCCTGGTGGTTGGCTTCCATACCAAAGTGTAGGGGCTTCTCCCAAGACCACTCAGACAAATGCAAGCACAGAAATACAGGGGGAGTTACCCCTCCCCCAACCCTCAGCCAGTAGGAGTGGATGGCATTGCGCCCTCTGCCTTCTTTTGGGGGAAAAACCAGAGGCATGTTCTACATTGTTCCTTAGAGGGCATCAGCAGGACTGAGCCCAGGTGCCCGTGACACTGAAGTCACTCATTGGCTCGTCTCCTTTACCTCTCCCACTTTCCCTCCTTCTTCATTTCTGCTTCCTGAGATCATCTCACAAATAAACCTCCACATCCAGCTCCCTGTCCTGGGGTCTGCTTTTGGTGAACTCTAAACCTTACAAGGAAGCTTTCATGTTCTCAATATAGTGTAAATTCAATATACACAGTCTCATTAACTTCCTGGAAGAAGGAATAAAGGGTTGAATTTGGGTCTAAATACCAATGAAGTGACTCAAAGGAGGTGCAAAGCATTAGTAGAGCAGGAAAGGGTCATGGAGGGAGCAGTTGAGACTGGAATTCCTTCTACTGAGGGGAGCTGACTCCCTGCAATCGTGTTCCTATGGTCACATGGCCCAGGTCAGGAGAGACCAAGAGGGGATAGGGGAGGATGTGTGACAGGAGGGACCACTCCACTGCCCTGGGAGGGATCGCCTCTGAGGGACTCAGGTCACCAGAACAGCCTTCCTGAGCCAACCCCCACCGGCCTGCAACCGCACCTGATCTTCCCGCCTCCATGGTGCCACCTCCAGCTTCCGCTTCCCTCCTGGCCCTCGCGCTCCTGGCCTAGAATCTAATGTCCCACCCTCAAAATGTCTTCTGGCTCCCAGCTGGCCTGCTTCGAGCTGCCCTACAGTCGTCCTGCTGGCCCCGCGGGAGATGCCCCAGGCCGCTCCTCTCAGGAACTGCCTTCAAATTGGCAAATGCAGGCGGCAGTCAAGCTCCGGCCTGAATGACCACAGATGGCTCCGTGGGGTGTGTGGGATGATCAGAGTATGCGGATATTAAGCCAGAATCAAACCCTGGTCTCTCTAGAAATTTCATACAAAATGGATGAGGCTGCAGGTGATCCACCAGTCACGCCTCAAGGCAGGCTCCGACACAGCTAGGGAGAGTGATGGTGGAAAGTGGCCTCCAGTCAGCGGGGCAAGTGGATAATACATTCTGAATCATCAGCCTGAATAATTGCCTCTCTGGTGGAGGCTGCTTCCAACTCCAGGGGCACACACAAGGAGGGCTGTTGGGAGCCTGCCAGAGAACAAACTGGCTTTCTCAAAATGTCTGTTTTTACATTTCCTTTGGCTCTTCTTGGGATGACAGATCCATCTGCCCAGTCTATAGGATTCCTTCAGCTACTCTTCTTGGCACCATAACTGGCTTCTCTGACTCCAGTGCTGAGCAAATATTTCATAAATTTAGTGGGTATCCCACTGTTGACGTGTTGACTCCCACTCTTTGAGTAAATAAACTTAAGTTCACTCATGGACCTATCTTCTTTCTGGAATAGATCGCTGGGAGTTATTCCACACTAGTTGTCGCTCCTGTTGTTTTAGTCAACGTTATTATAATAACACCGCATAACAAATAATCCACAAGCACAGGTGACTTGCAGCAAAAAAAAATGTAAACTTTTAAGTGTAGATTTCTGATTCTACAGAAAGATTGGGCTAGTTCTGCTTCAGGCTAGGGATTAGACTCCATTTACCCCATGTAGGGAAATAATGAATGGGAAACCGCTTCCTGGGGCTTATTCTTCTCATGGTGATAGCAAAGCCCAAAGGGGCAAGCACAATTAGGTAAGCACACTTGATGCCCCTGTTGGATGGAAAAAGGACACAGGTACTTACTTTCCAAGGAAGGCCACGCCCAAGGTCGGGGGAGCAAGAAAGTGTGCATGGCCCACAGTGAAGCTGTGGTGAATGCAAAGAAGTAATGAACAGATACACAGCTACCTACTCAGCTCACGGAAGGCAGGCAGCTGGCTCCTCCTGTGAGACTTCATTCGGGGCACAAGGACATCACGTGGTGCCCTCTGATCACTGCACTAGCCACTTAGCCTCAAGAAAACCTCCAAACACTCAACTCCCCATGTGCTTCTTAAAAATGGATTTCCGAATTGGTCCTGAAATCTCTGTTCTCATACTCCGCTCCAACCAAGACAAAGCTCTATTATTTCTCTCCACGTGGCAATCAGGATACAGAACAGAGGGAGGACGCAGGGATGCAGGCTTCCCCCCATCAGCTTTTTTATGAGTAGAAAACATTGAAGGTCAAGTTGTCCACATTCAGTATGAAGTTGAGACTGGTTGGATGCTCACTCGCACCACGGAGGCACGAGGGTCCCCCGGAGGTAGTGGATCCTAGATGGGCGACCGAGTACTTCCTTCCTGTGCAGGAATGCACGCTCTGATATTCATGATGCCCACCTCACCTGATTGTGTGCACAAGATTGTGGGACACACACACACACACACACACACAACCCTTTCTTTTTCCTTTCTATCATTATTGCCCAGTTTTATCAATGAGGAAGTAGGCTGACCTTCCAATAGGGTTAGGAGGAAGGAATAGCTATTCTATGAGTTTTTAAAAAGCATTTGATAAAAATACAGACGTGTGTGTGTGTGTGCACATCTTAGGAGATTTGTATATTAAATTCTATTGCTATTATACTTGTTTCATAGCACAAGTGCAGTCTGTTAAAAAACGAGGTTCCAAAGAACGATCCTAGCTTTTTGGGAAAGGAAGGAATTTGGGAAACATTTTCCAATGTGTCTTCCTTCATAAATTGGTCTGATTATTTCCACCTGCCCTTGAGAGAATGGGCTTGAAGAGATAAGAAAAAAAAATCAAAAATACTTGGCCAGGTATAGAGCCAATATGTGGCAGAACAAGGACCAGGGAAGTAGAGGGGCTAAATGGTAAAAGCAGAAGTCTCAATGTAAGCTAGATGTGCTTTCGAATCACAGGAATAGCAGCTAAAATTTCCTTTCACTACAAAAGTGTTTACTAAGGGAGGGGGAGAAAGAATCTCAAACTGTGGACTTTCTGAGACTATGAACCTCAGGCACGGTGCTGCTGATTATAGTGCCCCTTTCTTCTTTGAATATCTTTCATGGAATGTCTAAATTTTACAGGTCAAGGCCACGAATGATGATATTTCATTCATCATAACCCCCCCACCCCCAGATCTATTTTCTTTCTGTGAAGGTCAAGTTCCCCTTGGCTCTGAATAAATTACAAGCTGGCATTGATCTTGCCTCCTGCTGCAGAAGCAAGATAGCACAGGCAGGCCAGAGCAAGATAGCACAGCAGGGAAGGGCATAGCCTTTCCGCTGAGCTGAAGAATCTGCTTTACCCCAGATGAATGAGAACTATGGAGGTTCGCAGAGAGAAGACAAGTTTGTGACCCTGCAGATGGCAGCAAGTGGGAGAGGGTTTTTTTCTTCAGATAATAGTCTTTTTGTTTGGGATGTTGGTTTTTTCTCTTCCTCTTTCCCCTGGATTCTGACAGTTTCCCAAAATTCTACCTTCCCTCCCTATTTTGTTAACAAAGCTCCTCTTACTGTGGGAAAATGAATCCACATGGTTTGGATGGACCTACGATTCCTCTCCTCACACGATTTCTCATGGGTGGGCCAGGAAGCAGGCTGAGCCATTCTCCTGGGACTGGGTCACAAAGCAGCGCTTAACCCAAGTGGAGCCAATCAGAGTTCCTCTCTCAGAATTGGTATATCACCACTGGGGGCTCTGCTCCTTATCTTGGATAAAATAGCATCGGTAGGGGCCCATGTCATCAAGAGCCGTAGGGTGATCATCTTTCCAGGAAAGGCAAAGGCAAGAGTCTGTCTGAGAATGGGGGGGCGGGGGACCGGCTGGGGGAGAGGTAGTGGAAAGGGGCGGGGGAGAGGATAGAAAGCATTCCTTAAGATCTGGATCCATCTGTGCCGCAATTTCCTAGTGATAGTTAATAACATTCAGTTATTTTGTGTAAGCTTGTTTGAGCCTTTCACATTCAATTAAATCTGAACCCTAATTTCTAAAAACTCTGTCATGTTTATGCAGGTGAACAGGAGAAGGAATGTTTTTTCTTGGAGTAGGATATGTGTGATGAGAATCAAAAACCCACAGCCCTCCTAGGAAAGGCAGCTCTGTCAGGACCCTTGCTTTCGTCGCCATCTCCTGTCCTGCCTTGTCTACAGCTAATGCAATAGTGCCTTTGCTCTGGAAGGCTCTGGAGTTGTTCAAAGATGTGCAGTATTCTCACCACCTCCTTTCACTGCTCCCCTGTGAAGGAGGTGAAGGGAAAGTTGAAGGGGACTGATGTGGAGAAGTCTTAGATCATCTCTAAAAGCACAGCTGGGCTACCACGGGAAGGAGACACAGGGTGATCCCCAGTTCATGTACATATTCAGAATGGATAGGTCTTAGTTGCAGCCTTGAGGAGGTCTTGCATGTGTTAATGTCCTCTTCAGGATAGTCAACTATGAAAAGTCCATTGTACTAAGCCAGACCTGCCTCTTCAGCATCACAGCGTGGGCCTCGCACACTGAGCTGCAAACACGGTGCTCTCTGGCAGGAACAATTTGCAATCTACTTAATTTCCCTGAGCCTTATTGTCAGTGAAGAGGTTACATGACTATGGGGATATAATCCTGACTTACAAAGGAGGGCTCATGTGAGGCCATTATTGCTCTGGGGACTCTCAGCTAAGAGATCTGGCTTTGCAAAATGGTAAACCAAGGCTTCTGAAATTAGCTTGGGTCTGAAAGAAGTTGAGTTAAGAATAGAAATTCACTGATTTTTTTATTGAGGTATAATTAAAGTACACTAAGCTGCACATAGAGTGTGAATTTGATTGCTTTTGACTTACCTTAAATTACCACCACTATCACCTCACTGTTTCTTATTGGAACGACTTCAAACTGAAGCAAAAGAAATGCCAATATCTCTAAGCAATAGAGCAAATTAGCAGAAATGGCAAAATTGCTGTTAAAGGCAATCATCATTGAGGCCAATGGTGAAATTGTTCCTTAGGCACTTATCATGATAACCAGTTTTAAAAAAGATACATCCTATTGTTATGAGTTAAAGTAGCCATGGTCCAGTCTAAAAGCAGAGGAGTAACTAAAGACAAGCTAAATTCTCATCCAGGTCTGACTCAGAGAAAGTGTTTGGAACAAACCTATTTTGAAGCATAACTCATTAAGTAAGCATTTCACAGTACCTGACCCTGACTTGACAAGTTTCACTTGGAGATGGCAGGGAATCTTTCTGTCACGAAGGGCCAGCAGTGAGCAGGTTCTCTGATGAGGACAAGGGTCTGTTCACACCCTGGGCCTGGCCACAGAGTGAGCATGACCTGACATTACTGTGAAGTCAGCTACCTTTGGGATATCACTTTAGGTTCAAAGACAGTTAAAAAAAATCATTAAAAACTGACATGATTTACATCTATCTACAAATACACTACAATCAATTCCCCCTCCCCCATGCATCCTTTCTTGGGTCATTAAATCTTGGTGGATTCGATTCTGTTGTTGAACAAATATCATCTCCTACGTCTTGGATCTCTTCAGGGTTTCAGGGCTGCAGGTGATCAATGTGTACTCCCTGAAAAAATCATTTTGCTTATCTTTTATAAAACCACATTGCAATCACATTAGAAATTAATGTCAAATGAATTGGAAATCAATTCTTGAGCCTCCTATCTGGAGAGATGGTGGGGCACTGGGGAAAGTACCTCGAAATCACTAAAGATAGACAATCCTCACCACTGTGCCTTTTTCCACACTGTGAAGTAAATGTCTGGTTCTTGCTAGTTCCTTCAGCACATTCCTAGTGAGGAGCAATGCCATTTTGTCTTTATGTCCCCAGTCCCTAACCCAGAGCTAAATAAATGTCTACTGAATAGAGAAATGAATGAGCCAGTTACTGTTAGACATTCATATTCTTCCCAGATCTTTCTTAAAATAAGAGTCTAAAATCTTCATGAATAGATATTCTTCCTCTGGGTTTATTATTCCCCTTAAAGCATAATTCCATGAATTGGGTTATTAAAGAGTGTCAATATCTCTTTTATCTTTCTTATATATTTTATATTGCTTTTAAGATTTTAAAATCTATTTGGAATGTTAATATCTCTGAGAATGGGGTGACCAGATTTTACTTGCAGACTGACCTGATGGAACAGGAAATGCACAGTGTTTTTGACATGCTCTTGCCCAAGATTTGAAACTAAATTTAGAACTTTTCGTCTGAGAAGATGAGTCATTCTAGGGACATCTGACCAGGTCTCTTCAATTGGTCTGTGACATGAAAGAATAAAAAGGGGGATAGGGAGGTTATTCTAGATTGAAAGAGACATAAAAGACAGAACAGCAAATGTGGTGTGTGGACCTTGATTAGATTCTTGTTCAAACATATTAGCTAAAAATACATTTAATGAATAATTAGGGAAACATGAATATGGAATAAATATCAGATGCCACATTAAGGAATTATAATAAGTTTTGTAAATTATGATCATGTTACTTTGGTTATGTCAGAAAATTTCCTTACTTGTTAAAGATGCATACTGAAGAATTTAGGATGACATGGTATGCTTTTTAAGTTTTCTTTAAAATATTTCAGCTAAAAAAATAAGAGAAATATGACATGTTATATTTCATCATGTTTAAACTTTTCATTGTCTTCAACATGTGACTTCCATTTTGTGATCTAAGGCGGCTGTTTAGCTCTTGCCATCCATCTATGTTCCAGAGAGTTCAGAGGTGTAATGGGTCAACCACTCCTTCCTTTTGAGGGTATGACCCGAGGTGACTTATGTTACTTCTGGTCTCATCACAGTAGCTAAAACAAGGTCCTATGATTCAGAAAGCAAACATTGGACATTGTCAGCTTCTGATGGGGGCCTGTGTCTGACTAAAACATGGTGGTCTCTTGCTAAAGGGAGAAAAGGAGGCTGGGTATCAGTAGTCACAGCGTTCTCTGTTACAATCTACCTCTCAGACCTCTAGGTAGCCTTACTGTGTATACTCTTCTCCCCACACATGGAACACTGTCACTCCACCTGGTGCTATTCTTCATCTATTCCAAGTCTGGGACTGAGCATCTCTACCTGAAGATATAGTCAGCACCTGAAATCTAACATAACCATCGCCTAGGTCTTTTTTTGTTTGTTTGTTTATACTTATTTATCTTTTTTTATTGTGGTAACATTGGTTTATAACACTGTATATGATTTAGGGGTGTAGGTTCACACCTCTTCAGATGGATGTTGCCACACACCACACCCACCACCAAGGTACCATAATCCTCCTTTACAGACCATTTGGTCCCCTCAGTGTACTGGGCCCTTTTGTGGCCCACCTTCACTCCTCCCCTTCAATTCCACAGTCAGATTTCTAGGTTTTGCTTTGGTTTAGTTTTGTCTTTTCCTTTGTTTTAGTCCTTGACTCCCGTGTCCACAGCAAGATCTTTCCCAGGTTCTCTACCTCAGCTAATGGCAACCACATTGTTCATTTTGCTCAGGGCAAAAAACTGGTGTCATCTTTGACTCATCTTTTCCCCGCACATGTGACCTCTGATCCATCAGCATATTCTTTAGATGTATGGCCACTCACAAGCACTTCTGGGCTGAGACACTAGTCTGTCTCACCTGGAATATGCCGTAGCACCCAAGGCGAACCTTTAAAAATGGAAGTCGGTCTACATCATTCCTCTGTTCAAACCCTGTCTGTCAACATAACTAAGAATCCCCTTCTCTGCAGATGGAGAGTTAGCATGGGCCACAAGGAACATTCTGTACACCACTTAGAAGTCCAACGTGAAGGAATGGCCACGTCCCCTGCAGTGGGTGATGCCAGACACGAGGCATGGTGGAGGCGCTCATGGTTGGCCAATCCTTTTCTCCCAAACAGCTATTAAACTGGCCAAAATAATTATGACAAAACAACAGTTATTTCAGGGCTTTGTAATAGATCAAAGGCCAACAACAAATTGAGGGTATTTATTCATTAAAAATTGCTGGGCGTTGCAGTAAGAACAGTAGGAGTCTAGTTATGCTTAAAATGGAGTTTCACATGATACCCGGGAAAAGGAGAGAGGAGACGCACTGGTGGAACCATTACCGTGCTGGAAGGCACCAGTCATGTGCTAACAAAATGTAAACACACAAATGACTCCTGAGTCTATTCTCACCGTAAAACACTGGAACCAATAAATGGCATTCCACACTGAGCCTCTTCTCCTTACATCTTTTTTCTCTCCTTTGATATTACTATTGTTAGAGAGTCACAAATAATTCTTTTGGTATTCTTTTTTATTTAAATGAATAAGGACTACTTTCAGCTTCCCTTTCTCTCTTTTTCTAGTTAAAAGTGGTTTTGGAGAACTCCCTATGTTGGTAAACATGCATTTCCCTCATTTTTTAAAATATTTATTTATTTATGCATACAAGCTGGGGTACAGGCCAGAGGTGTGGGTCGGCGAGAGGGTTCACCAGAGACAGAGTGGGAAGCAGAACAGACAGGTCGAAGGAAATACACTGCTGAGGGGAGCAGCGGGCGAGGCAGGAGAGGTCTGCCGCACCATGTGGGAATCTCCCCGGCAGGAAGTCGAACTCGCGTAGCCACTGCCAACAGCTCCACAGCGCAGCGCTTAACTGCTGCACCACCAAGGAGGCCCATTTCCCTCATTTTTATTTAGTAGATGGATGGAATTCCATCACTTTCATTTTGAAAAACAGGCCCAGAGAATTCCATAAATAATGTATGTAACTCTTCCCCTCCGCTGTTAGGTCTGTTCTAGCATTTTTGCTTTGCCCAGCAATGTTTCTCCCATTTGTCTAACACTGCTGGCTCAGATGATGAAGAGACTGCCAACTGATTTAGCAGATGGAATAATCGCCCTCATATATTAGCCACCACCTGCTTTCTAGATACATCATTTTAAAAATACTAATTACTTAATGCTTCTAATTAGTGCTACTGTGTGGTTTTGCACTATTATTTTAAAAATTCAAGTAGCTTCACATTAGTATTGAAGCTTTTAACAAGTTGGCTGATTTGGTTTACAAGGGATTTGATTCACGAGTTCCAGTAACCCATCTCTGGCCTCTTCTCCCACCCCTGGCAAACCACTTCTTGTCTCTTCCAGTCTCAGTATGGGAGCCAACACTCTGATTCCATTTACTACTTCAAAGGACAGTCTTTTAATAAATGATGGTGGTGGGTCCCGTTATTTCATGTTAAGTCCATTTTTAATACATTGCTATGACTTCACTTAGAGCTTGGAGACTATCTTTTTTGAGGGAGAGGCAAGAATGTAGCCAGTCACTGGGGCAATAAAGGAAAATGTTCTGAAGTCACAGGGAAGAAACACCCGTCATTATGGGAGGGGAAAGGTCACAGGAGATGGCCAAGTATTGGGTTGTTGGGAAAGTTATGATGTATTTTTTTTATGTTTTTCAAGCAAAAATGCATCATGATGTTTTGGACAATCCAATGTTTGCTGTTGCCCTAATCCTCTCCTTTCTGGTAACACTCACTTTGGAGAACCTCCCTCCCCATTCCTACCCAAGCCACTGGGAAGGGTTTGACCCAACCCTCAGCTCCAGAGGCTGTCAGCCTCAGCACAAAGCACGCAGCATGGAAGATGGCTGACAAATTCAGGCTTGTATGTATACTCTATCCCCTCCGTTTTCCCTCTTTCCTTCCCCTCACTTAAGTCAACTCTGTGCTCATTGCTTCAGGGGAGGCATGTGGCAAGTCAGAAAATAGACCTACTCAGAAAGTGTTGCTAGCTTTGGCTTTACACTTAGAAGTGAATTCCTGAGAATAATCACAGTGAAGGAAACATGAAAAGAGAAAGATTTTCCACAGACTGAAAATAGATTGTTTCAGCCTATGAAGAAGAGGAGGAAGAGTGAGGTTGTGGCCCCAGGACTGGAGCAGGCACCGCCCTGCTCCCTGGCAGCCCTGCTGGGGAGGGCAAGACCCCAGACAGAGACACAGTGGGAGAAAGGCTCCTGGCACAAGTGTGGCCGAGAGCTGCCTGGCCCAAAGGGGCCAGGAAGACAGAACAACAGAGGCTGTTGTGGCCACTGAGGACACTGATGACCAAGGGCCAAGCAGCTTCCCCTGGCCTGATGCAGTTACAGGGCAGGGTGAGGGGTGCCTGGGACCTCCAAACCTGCCTGCTCTAATTAAGTTCTGCCATCCACCACATCAAGACAGAACATACTTAGTGCTTAAGACTTTTAATGGAAAAGGAATTTTAATAGGATTAGCTGCAGTAAAGAGCTGAGAAGGAAAAGACAGAGAATATAGTTTCCAAGTCAAACATCCAAATTTACCCATTCCCTTGTGGGAAAATGCCCAGCCATAAGGGGTCAGCCCAAAGCAGGGCTGCTGAGGCCTGAAAGCCTACCACTAGTCTAAGGCTCCTCTTTACCTTCTTGCTGAGTTAGGCCACTGCTTGGCCTTCCCCATGCTGCGGGGTGAATATCACCAGCCTCTCCTTGTTTCTCCAGCATGTTACCCAACATTGGCCTCCTGACCTTTCACTCAGGCTGGGGCGTGGTTCTTTCTGCTGAACCCTCAAGCCATCAGGTCTCCCTTTCTTTTGCAGGCCTTTCCCCACCCCTTTCCTCTTTCCTGGGGCTTCTTTATCCAGGGTGTGTCTGTTCTATTTGGAAAATCCTAGTTGCCCTCTGGCAGATATCTACAGTAGCCTGGCCCTCAAAAGGTAGCCATGGAGATGCACCTCTCAGAAGCCCAGGCAGAGAACTTGGAAACACTCCCTTGCCCTCACGCCCTGGAGTCTTCCATCTGCTGGAAGAGACACCATCTCCTTTTCCAAAACAGAAATCTGACAACACTCCCCTGGTCTCCACTTTAATTTGAGCAGCACATCTTCTGGGAGCAGAGGACAATTTTTGGATTCCCTCAACCCTTCTGTAAAATAGCTGAGTAAACAGACTCAGTTATTTTATAGAAGAGGAAACTTAACTCCAACCTCCTGGTTGAGGGGCAGGGAGCTATGTGACTGAAATTCCCCTGTGACCTTGTCCTTTTGTCTCTGCCCAGAGGTGTGGGCAGGGTCGAAGTTCGCACTTAAGGCTAATTTTTAAAGGCAATAGGCAGGCATATTGCTACCACATCAGGCAGTTGAATTACAAAAGGATCCCCTCATGGTGACAGACTTAACACAGTCAAGATTTCTGTTCCCTGGAAAACCCCTTTGTGCCTAGTACAAATTGCAAACTCCTGGCAACCGTGGTGGGAGGCAGTAACTGAAGTTCAGCTTGCCCTCTTTCCAGGCTCCAAAAGTCCTCCATCCTAACTGGACATCAGAAGTGATTGATACAAATATAGGCCGTATAGAGTGTAGTGTGGTAATTTACTTCACACTTTAGGAGAGGTCCATATTGATCAATTCAGATTATTTCAAGGTCACATAAAACACATTTTTAGAAACTTAGCAGCAGGTGGGGCTGCCCTGCATCTCCTTCCTGCTTTCATCCTTTTAAGTCTTTAGCTCACTGAGAATTCCTCTTCTCACTAGCGCAGCCCTGGTGGCCATGGGAAGAACAACATTCTTCCTGGACATGGAACACTGTAAAGGGAAAGATGGATTCAGAATTGCTCCATTGCAAGGGGAAGCTACAGGAAAGAATCAGAATCTCCCTAAGAGCTCAGAGAAGGAGAATATGGTATCTAAGCTGAATTTTAAAGCACATCGGGATCTATCTAGTAAAGGTGGGGAAAGGAGAAAACAATCATTTTAGAGAGAAACTGTTACAGGGCAGGGAGAGGGACACCCCTAAAACCCCAGACCTGTCCTGTTCTAAATGGTTTCTGCCATCTGCTGCATCAGTACAAAACATATAGGACCTTTTGTGGAAAGAAACTTTAATACAACTAGAAAAGACAGAGAAGACAAAGAATATAGTATCTAAGTCAAGCACCCAATGTTAACCAACTCCTCGTGGGTAACAGCCCACCCAAACAGGATTGGCCCAAAGCAAGTCTCGAAAGCCTGCCACAAGTCTAGAACAGCTTTTGGCAGGGACCCACACGTAAAGGTCAGAAAAAGCCAGACAATTCTGGGAGGAACCAAAATACCTTTCGGCAGGGACCCATCCAAAAGGGTCAGAAACAATCAGACAATTCTGAGAGGAACAGAACAAAATCAAAACCAAAATCAACACAGCCATCGTTAACCTCCCCACAGGTCTCTCACTCACGTCTATTTCAACCAGTCCAGGCCAGTGCAGCTTCTTTACAAGTCTCTCTGCTCCTTGGGTCTCTTCTGGCTCTCCATCCTTCTTCCATCTCCTCCTGTCTTCTGTCTGTGTGTTCTGTCTCCTCTGTGTGTGTCTCCTGTCTCTCTCTTCAGCTTCTTATACCCTGCTCAGTTCCACCCCACCTTGGGTGGGACAGGGAACCTGGGACACACCCTTTTTCCTGGGGACCACCTTGTTACAAAACAACAGCACCTGTTAATGCAAGGAGGCATAAAGTCTTGTGGCTCTTTTGATGTCTGAAGGTAAACCTGGTATTATTAAAGCTAAAGATGCTTGTGAAAAATGACAGGAAGTGAGGTAGAGAAGTCTAAATTACAGATGAGTTTTGGGGTCAAGCCTCAGCGTTTCTGAGGAAACAGGGTCATTGAAGGTTTGCACATAGAAGAGTGACATGATGAGCCTTAAGAAATAACTCTGGATTTGAAGAGATGGGGAGTGAGATGGAAGTGAAGGAGGCCACTTGGGAAGCAATCTTAGCCATGTAATTGAGGATGTGTACAAGTAAGTAAGGACGTGAACTGGGGCAGTGATGAGGGGATAGACAGCGTGGGACAGATGAGGGGTATCGAGCAAGTAGAGTCTCCTCGACTCAGTGGCCATTGGAGATTCAGAGTGAGTAAAAGAGAAGGGTCTAGGACATTTCTAGATTGCTGGAATGATTGACTGGGATGAAAGGTAACTTGTGGTAATTTCTTATAACCCTGGGAAACTAATGCAATAGTGAATTAAACGTTGTACATCTTGCTCCTGGGTGTATTAATTATCAATTGCTGTAAAACTAATTACTCCAAACTTACTGGCCTAAAGCAGCAGACATTTATTAACTTAAATTTTCTGCAAGACAGGAATTTGGGAAAATCTTAGTGGGTGATTCTGCCTAGAGTCTTATGAGATTGAAGTCAAGATGTTGGCCAGGGATGCGTTGCTCTGAAGGCTTGACTAGGAGGGTGTGCTTTCTACACTCAAGGTGGTCCAGTCACACATAGCAGTCAGGGCATCATTTAATAAGGTTAAAATCTAAGCCCCCACGCTTCCCGCAGTTGGAAGGTTTGGGGGCTTAGATTTAACCTTATGATACCCGGGCATTCCCCTGCGCCTCTGGCCTCACCCTGATCTTCTCCCACCAGCAGTAGCCACTGGCTGAGGGATTCCGTTTCTTACCACGTGGGCCTCTCCAAATGGCTGCTCACAACATGGTAACCTGATGAGAGAGAGAGAATAGGACTTTTAGGAGCTACTCTCAAAGTGTCACTGTCACTTCACCATTTTGTTCATTAGAAGCAAGTCACTAGTTCAGTCCACACCTAAAAGGAGAGAAATTAGACTCCACCTCCCAAAGAAAAGACTTTCAAAGAATTTGTGAAAATAGTTTATAAGCTCCCACACTGAGGCTGTGGGAATTCCTTGTGGGGGTGCCTAGGGAAATCACGACTCCATGAGCCTGAGGCCGTGCTAGCTGGCATGGGCTGCAGCGTGGACTTGTGACAGAAGGAAGCGTGAATCAGGTAGTTGAGGGCTTTGGAGCTAGAGAAGCTGCAGGTTATACCAAGTGTTAGGGTATGAACATGATGCTTTTCCTAGAGCATTAGGTAAAAATCATATGAAATGTGATTTTTGTAGGTCCAAAACAGTATAGTACCAGGCATTTCGTGTGATTTAATGTATAAAAATACTGGTGAAAATCCCTGAAATTGGCTTTAAAGCCAAATAACCTGGTTTTTATATTCTCTTCTAACAAAAGACTTAGTAGGATTTCTAATTTTGTATTTTTGTCTTCACCTCTCTTTACTGCTCATTGGCTTTGGAAAGAGTAGGCTGTTCCGTTGGAAAAGGTGGATCTGGTCATTGGGAAGATTTATTTGAGTTTTCTGCATCTCAGATGGCCAAAATTATGACCTACTACGTCAGTTAGGAGTTAACACTCCTGAATTGAGAGTGAGAAACAAAATTTGAAAATCATTTTCTTAACAAACATATTAAAAACAATTACTTCTAAATGGCAGCATAAATATATTGCTGGTAAGCATGTACACCTTTGACAGCCCAGCCAAGCTGACTACTGCATTTGCTACATTATTGCACTAACAGGAAAAAAGGCATTTTAATAATAGGCCAGTTACAAAATGAAAACCAACCCAAAGAATTACCATAATATCCTTTACATCTTATAATTTCATGGACTGGCGCAAGTAGCTTTTGTCTGTCAAAGGCTTTATAAATGGCAAGGAAATAAGTAACCCGTAGCTGGCATCTATTAACAAAATGAGTATCCTGGGCACACTATTTCACAAATCCCACTGGCTCCGGGAGGTATAATTAGGGTTGAATTTTTCATGAACACAACAGCGTTGTCTTTGTCCACTATGCTGTGCTTTGTGCTGCCAATTTCCAGCCTCCATGCAAGAAAACAGAAAAGCAGAGAAGAGAGTCATGTCCTCAGTGAATGGAAATGCCTAGGGCCTGAAAAGGTCTGCAGGCCCCACCATATTTCAGAGGCCTCTTTTAAGGTAGAGCACCTCCTGGGACCTCTGCTCTCCTGGTGCCCACTGACACCAAGCGAAGATTGAGCATCTCCTGGAACAATTTCTCTAGTGTTTTGAAAGTAGGAAAAAAATAGGAAAAGATCTTCATTTTGGGTCCTAAATAGATCTACTTACTCCATGATTGTCACTAAAAAAATTAAAATTAAAAACAAATAATAACACGGATGCAATCTTTTTTCTGGTTATAACTTACTCTTCCTCCATTTAGCTTATTCCATTGAGTGGTGCCTGGGCCTATTTTGCAGTCATGTTTGAAATGCTTTGCCAATGGAATTCATCAGCTTTTATCCCCAAGAGAATCTTACTAAAATATAAGCTTAATCATGCCATCCCCCTGCTTAAAACCTTTCAGTGGTTTCCTATACCTATGCAAGGGCGTCCAGCTGCCCGCATGATCTGCCCCCGAATGACCTCCATCTGTAGTTCCTGCTTCTCTGCTAATAGGCAACCTACATTCCTGCCACTGACAATTCTCTAAAACTACTTACAATTCTCTAAATGTGCCTTTCCTGGAACACAATTTCCCCCAATTTTCCATCTGGCTAAAAGAATACTTCAAAAGTTAGGTCAAGTCTTCATAAAACAGAAACATTTCAACCCAAAGGCCACCTTCTTATTTAATAGGGAAATACTGAAGACACTTCTGCTAGCCAAGAGCAAGGCAAGGAAGTAACTGTTGCTGCTACTCTTTGCCAGCAGAAAAAGAAAATGTCTAGGAATAAATTAGAAATATGTAAGCCTTTATGTGCAAAACTCTAAAACAGCCCTGAAAGTAAAAGGGAAAAAATAGTATACTTAAACCAGTGAAAGATCTAATGCATTTGTAGAGAGGAAGACAGTGTCATAAAGATTTCATTCCCGCTCTCATTATTTAAGGAGTTAAATGTGATTCTACAAAAACACCAAAGTCCCTGCCTCCCCTCTGCAACTTGAAAAGATCAACATGAAGTTCCTATGGAAAAATAAAAATGCAAAATTGGCCAAGAAAACCCTAAAAAAAGAAAAATATTGGGGAGTAAGGTTTAGCCTTCCTTTATATGTATTAGTATATACTAACAATTTCGGGATTTGGTTTCCACTTTCAATCTGATCCCCTTTGCCTTCTAACTATTAGGCTTCTTCATGATTTTTGCTCATGGCACCCTCTTTTGCTTCCCACCATGTTTATGAATTTTTAAAAGACACATTATCTTAAATTTCCAGGGATTTGTGTGGGAGATTACGGTGGATGCATATTGTTTTCCTTTTTTTAAAATTTTTTTATTGTTATTTATATCTTTTACATTTTGCATTCCCCTTGGGTAACCCATCCAATTCACCCGTGATCCATCTCCATGGTCCCTTGTGTTCTTTTCTACTCCATTTTGTTCCCTTACCCTCCCTCCCCCGCCGCCCCAACATATTGTTTTCTTGATCCAAGAGTTATACATTTAAAAAAGTATACCAGACAATTAGACAACACCGACAAGCATGCTTCTGGGATCCCAGAGCAGAGATACAGAAGCTGCAAAATTAAGATCTGAACTGCTTCCCATTCACAATTTGAAGGCTGGAAGGAGGGACACGAGGGAAGGCTGGTGTTCTTGAATGCCATTGCCTGCAGAAGTTCATCTGTTACCAGTGTAATGACAATGGCTTTGTCATAGTTTGGTGATGCTGCCACAGGCTGGAAAAGATCCAGATCCATCGTGCTCAGAAATGAGATCAATCCCACTGATTGTAAGGTGACAAATGATCCTGAGCCATAACCCAAATAGCTGAAAATTGCCACTTTATCAAAGGAAGACATCTGTAAACATGTTTTAATAAGAATTTGAATTTTTCCAGGTAAGAGCCTGGGAATTACAAATGGAAAATCGTCACGATTGTGGAATAAGTTGAATTTACTTGTAAACTGATAGGGAGCTGAATCATTCAGGAGACATTAGCCATGAAAAGCAGTAGAAGTAATTAAAATGCCCACATTATTCTGCCTTTCCCAGCAAATGGAATGTACTGCGTCTTCCACCCCGCAGGTGCTCCTTCTGCCTGATTGCTGACCTCTGGAAGGCAAGTGTGGACACTCAGCTTCAGGAATTCTTGACCTTGTTTGCAGGTAATGCTGGGGCCTGGGTGAGGCCCAGCAGATGTCTCTAACACTTGCTTCTCACTGTAGCGCAGCTGAACCCAGTCCTGGTGGAGCTTCTTGGGGTCACAGAAATTGTTGCAGAAAAGTGCTCCTTTTATATGGAGCATCGGTTTTGCCAGAAAACTTCAAAAAACCCCACAATTTTATGACAACAAGCAAACAAATACAGACATATTATGGAGGAAAAGGCTATGTTCAACATTAATTTTTAAGTTAAAATACAAATAAGTAGGAGAATTGCAGAGAGACTTTAAGCTTTGTCCTTATACCTTTCATAGTATTTTATTTGATTTTCCTCTTACCTTGGAAGTTTCACTGCAAACCTGACCAAAGCAGTAGACCAAATCCTGTTCCATCTAGAGGCAGCGGCAGCTGTGGTTTGGCTACTCTTCTCCCTCTAATCCCTGAAACCTGCAGGATCAGCTCGAAACTCCCAGAACAGGAGGGAAAGAACTTTCCTTATTCTCGCTCTTTTTTCATTAACTCCGTTTATAATGTAGAAGTCTCTGAGCCAGATAATATCTTAGACTTCTTCCAGCTTCAACTTTCCTATTTATGGTCTTGCCTTTGTTAAATTGAATAGCTTGAATAAATTTCATATAATTCGCCCCTCCCCTCAAACGAACTGGGTTTTGTATAACATTTTATGCCCAGATCAAATGTTTCTTGGCTTTAATGTATTCACTTTTTGTCTGAGTCTCTGAATGTCTGAGACATTGGCGGGCACGAAGCAGAGTGACCTCCCCGCTGTCCAGTCAGCCTCATGGGACCTGGCGACAGGCAGCGAGCCCCCGGACACTGGGCTCCTGCCCTGCCTGGCCAGGGGTGTGTGGGCTTCTAGAGACATTTCTCAGGGGGCAGCTCACCTGTGGGCGGAGACTCTTATACACACGGGGGTTTATGTAGCTGAGAAAATCCCCAAGTCATGTTCCAAAGCAGAGTTGGATTCAAAACCAACCAAACATCCGCTCTACAACCAGGCTGCGATCTTTGGAAGGGCTCACAGTAGGGGGAGGGCATGGTAGGGGCAGTTGAGGGGGCTTATCTCACCCCCCCTTGTCTAGCTGGGACGCTTTGGGGAGTGAAAGTGTTTATTAATAATAGTGCTTGGAAAACAGGTATAAACCCAACTGTCGTGGACAAACCAGGCCATTTGGTGGCCCGGGATGGGCTGTCTGACTCCTCTTAAGGGGGTTGTCTGGGGACCCACCTGGGAGCAGTCGGAGCTGTACCCCCCTCCGCCCATCGACTAGATCTGACAGAGAGGATGGCCCTTCACCTCAGGGTGATGGCCAGTCTGACAGCCTGCCAGGCACTAAGCAGGACCAGCTCTGCGGAGGGCTGGCCACGTTCTGTGCGCAGGGAAGTCTGGAGAAGTTGGCTGACGTGGATATGAGCAAATTTTGGTCTCGAGGCCAGACTCCCCAGAACCCGTCCGCTCCTCAGGTGTGTCCCAAAGCTCCAAGAAGAAAATGCAGTCCGTCATGCGTTCCAAACTTACTTCTTTGCAGCACAGGTCCCCCTCAGAATGCACATGCCCCACGTGGCACCCCAAGAGAGAGTTTGAGGCAGATCGGAAGGGCTAATATTCTCTTCTTTGGGAAATCCTAGTTTCCCTTCACTTGGGAAGGCTCCAGAGATCAGTGCTGTACCCAGGGAGAGATCCAGCAAGTCGTCTTTTTCTGAGTGTGGAGGACGTGTGCAGAGGAGGGGTGTTCTCAGGCACAGTCAGGCAGGGCCCCTGGCCTCTGGGTGAGGGATGCATTAGCAGTTGCTTTTGTCTTTTGCTAAGAAACCCATGGGATTCTAGAATGTGAGGCAATAACCAGGGAAGGGTTTTTGCCCTCAGCCTCACCCTTGGACCTGGGAAGTCTGCCCCTTATCACAGATTTGGTAGTTTTTTGGTTTGTTTGTTTGTTTTTTTTCCCTGTCTTTTTGCTGTCTTCTGGGCCCCAGACAGCAGCTGTCTGTAGGAGGTTGAGCTGAGCTTAATTTTGCTTCGGAGGAGTCAAAGTCCCTGCAGTTGCACAGCCACAGTCTTCATCCATGATGCATGAGGCTGGAGGCCCAAACAAAGCTCACATTCCTGACACGGCCTGTGGGAACTGATTAATGTTCCAGGAAAAGTGAGGAGCATTTTCTCTCTAAGAGTTATTATTTGTCATTACTCTGTTCCTGTCATTGTTCTGGGCTTTTATTCCTGTGCAGTTTTGTACCGTCCAGGATTTCATGATTAGAAATGAAGCTAATTCAACTCATCTTGTCAACCAGGAATAGTGTGCACCCAAGGACTCGGGGGAGGGGCATGTGGCATGGTGGGCAGAGCAGATTCCCACGTGGGGGTAAGCCTGGGACTCACTCGGTGATTGTCACTTTTTTCTTCAGCAGCAGTTATCAGATTCAATCCACATGCAAAACACATAAAGCACAACTGTTCAGGTCGGTGCTGGGTGAGGGTCACCAGGCCTGCCTACTTCCTTGCCCATGGAGGATCCTGTGGTATTTCCAAGGACACAGAACCTGCAGCCACGCTCTGAAGGCTATGTGGCGACAAGGCCTCGGGGGACTGGCTGTGTCAAATGGTCAAGTGTGTGGTGGCTTATAGACAGAACTGCTCACAGCAAGATTTGCACAGTGGGCCTTGGTTAGTACTCCCACCAAATAGGCTTTGAAGTAAGGATTTAAGTGCCACTAGTTTGTGTGGAAGGTGGAAAGAACCTGAGGAGAGGAGGGAGAAAGTTTTTGGGGCTAGGGTGGGCTGTCAGTAAGGGTATGCTATTCAGCTAGCTATGGCAGCAGGAACTTAATCCTAAGAGGAACCTTGAGATATGGAGCCAGGGGGTGATAGAGCTAGAGGGTTTGTACCCACCATCATTTAAGGGTTGGCCCAGGGAGATATTACTTCCTTGGTGCTTCCCATTCCCTTCCCATGCAGACGAAGTGGGTCCTGAAAGGCAATCCTTTGAAAAAGATGGCTGACATAGACTGACATTGTGCCCAGAAATGGTGAGGGTCCCCATGAGGAGGTGGGTGAACACTGACAGTACCACCTAGAAATGGTCTTGTCAATGGTTGTGGGGACAGCTGGAATGTTCATTGTGTTTATTTCTCCATTCACCCTCAACCGGCCTCTTCCCAAGGGTCCCAGCACTTTCTAGATTCATCGGCAGTACCCTGCAGTCTGCTCTGCTGTCCTCAGATGAACACTATCCTTGGGGACAGTTCTGGCCCCCCACTACAGCACCATGTTTGTCTACCATAACAAGACTTCTCCCCCGTTGTGTAGGGGGAGGAAAGCCCTTCCCCTTGTCTCTATCTCTTGATTTCTGAAATGTCCGTGTCCTTGTGATCAAAAGGCAGCCAACTAAATCTGCTCACAGAGAGAAGCAGCAGTCCTCGTTCCAGAAGCTCCTAACAGGACTGGGTTAGCTTTCTGGCAGAACAGGATGTGAACTCAGCGCCTTCTGGAAACCAGGTCCATCTCTGTACCAAGAGGCTATAATTATACCATCGAGGCGGGACACTTGTAGTGATGATTAAGACATCAATGAGAAAAGATTCTTTTGTTTCTATGCTCATTATGCCTCTTTTTGATGACTATACAAAAAAGTGCCCTTCAGACAATTAGCTTAATTAGCAGATTAAATAAATTAATGGTTTCATTCCAGGCCCCAGCCCACATGATGGGCAGTTGATCATAACTGGGTAGGAGTGTGCTTGTCTGGCCTGCCTTCCCCCCACACCTCCTTTCTCAGGAACACGGCCGCTGGCTGGTCACTGCCAAGGACAGCAGAGCTCAGGTCTGGGGGGCCAGGGTCGGCTTGGACAACCAGTGTGCCTCAGGGAGTACCCTGTTAGGGTAGGGGGGGTAGGTGGAAGTCAAACATCTCAGTCTGAAAAATCAAAATCCATCCTGCTCAGGCCCTTCTGGATCACTGGCCCTCCCCAGAAGGTCTCTGTCCACACTTCCTGGAGCCACGCTTCCTGGCGCTTCCTTCCTGCCATCCATTTTCCTCTCCTACCTCTGCTTTTCACATCCTAACTTTTCCTCAGGTCCCCTGTGTCTCCTTCCTGGGCCCTTTCCTGTTTCTTTCAAGGTCCATAGCCTACTTGGCCTATATTATAATTATTTTATTTTGAAAACTAATGCATTAATTCGCTCTTAATACAAAACGTAAAGCAATGCACACTTAAATGTAATAAAATATGACAGTCTTCCTCCACCCTCTCCTTCCAAAGCTGTGCCCGGAGATAATCACAGGCAACAACGGACAAAATTCTGAATATTGTTCAGTGCTTGTTTCTTTCACTTAAGATAATGCATCTTGGCAACTTTCATGTCAGGGTTTATAGAGGTTGGCTTCATTCTTGTCAGTGGCTGATGAACACTTGATGTGTTACACAACACAGAATACTATTGAAAGGTTACAGAAATGTGCAAGTAATGGAGTTAAAATGCAGGTGTTTGTGAAAGAACTTACCCCTTTACTCCTCCTCCTCCACCTTCTCTTTTTCTCCTCTTTCTTCTTTCCATCTCTTACTCCGTCATCTCCTCCATTGCCCCCTTCTCTTCCCTTTTCACCTTTATATCAATTAGTGAAGTGTTAAGTCTATTCATTATGTCATTCTCAGTCCCTTGCATTCTGACCTTCTTTTTACTCTCTGAAATATACATTCATACCAACATTTCAATTCTAGAATGTTTCAACCATGTGAAAAAATATGTAGGGAACAACAGAACAAACATCCAAACACAAATGCCAATACTTTAATATTTCTCTCAGATCTTAAAAACGCAAAACAAACAGGGCCCCCCTGGTGGCGCAACGGGTTAAGTGCAGCACTGTGAAGCTGTCCAGAGCCACTGCAGCATGAGTTCGATCCCCGGCCAGGGAGCTTCCCACCTGGTGCAGCAGACCTCTCCTGTCTTGCCTGCTGCTCCCCTCAGCAGTGTATTTCCATCAATCTGCCTGTTCTGCTCCCCACCCTGTCTCTGGTGAATCCCACACCTCTGGCCTATACCCCGGCTTGTATGCATAAATAAATAAATCTTTAAACAAACAAACAAACAAAACAGAAAAGAGAACAAAAAAGAAGTTACAGGTAAAGCCAAATCTTCTCCCTGAGTCTCATTGTCCTCCCTGCTCTCCATCTTTAAGCCCCCAATGCAGTAATGTTGTGGTTTATTTTCCCATCCCACTTTTTACATGTTGTCACTTTTGGAAGGGAACAATATCAAGACACTGAACAACTGCTTGGCCCAGGCACCAACCCGAGTGGTGACCAGCTGGGCCACCCCACCCTCCCGTGTTGGCCCCGCCTGTGGGTCCTGCACATGCATTTCCATGAACAGTGTGCTGGGGCTTCGATGGGCACCATCATAATCTGTTTCCTATTGCAACTTATTCTCTCACCCAACATTTTGCTTTGAGGTTGACTCCTGTAAATATTTATCAGTCTAGCTCATTCATATTAGCACCCTGCTTTCTTGTCAGGGAAAGGAAGAGTCAGAGTTAATTCCAGAACCACGGTGTGCGAGTGCATTTGTCCTATCAGGGCACAGAGCTCATGTAGCTGAATGAGATCGTCCATGAGGGTTGGGATGACAGGACTGTAATGCTAATTGTTTTATTAACTCTCAGAAATAAAACTGGGATTTCATAAAATCTGGAAATACCAACAAAAATGTATATGTTATATTTGCTGGGAGGAAAAAACAAAAATTGAAAACAGCTGAACTAGGGAGGCTTTCCGATACTCTGCAACTGGACAAAATGTCTGGTGGGTGTGGAAAGTCTTAAGGGGAGAAGCTAACCACAAAGTGACGTGTGTTTCACAATGGAGAACCCTGGTTGTCGCCCACTTCACAAAGTGATTAAATACAGAGGACCTTGCACTAGGAAAATCTGATGTTATGTGTCTCCTGAAAAGATGCAGTGTGAAGAATACAGCATTTCCCTTGGATGCCAGAAATGTTTAACTTGGACTCATTCAAGCATTTGGAAATAATTGGAATCAGAAAGAAATCCAGGGAAGTAGAAGAACAAGTGAAGTGAACCATAAAGAAACAGTCAAATTAATCCAAAATTTAAGATATTCTACAAAACAACTGGCCTAGGCTCTTAAAAAAAAAAAAAGCAATGCCATGGGGAAAAGGGGGATTTTTCTAAATCAAAATAGATTAAATGGACATAGCTAATAGAATGTGTGAAGTTTGATTGGGTTTTAGTTTTGTTTTGCCTTTTAAAAAGTTATAAAGATATTTGGAGGACAATGAGGAAATTTAAATTTGGGTTTATTTTGCATAACATTAGAGATTAATGTTAATTGCTTTGGGATTTATAAGGATATTGTCCTTATTCTCAGGGGATGGATACTGAAATAATTCAGGGTGAAGTACCATGATGTCTGCAATTTACTTTCAGCAAAAATAAAAAACATATACACAGAGATAAAGCAAAAACAGTAAATGCTGACAGTTCTTCAACCTAAGTAGTGAGCATAGAAATGTTCATAGAATTGTCCTTTTGACTTTCTTGTCCATTTCAATAGTGTTAATAGTAAAACATTAGAAAGTGCATTGGTAAAAATGAAACATTAATCCCATTTTTCAATAGGAACTTATTATCAGAGCAAACAGAGAGCCTAGAAAAATCTTCATAGAAGCTTCACATAAGAATACCAGTTACTAGATATAGAATGACAGAAAGAAAAAGATCATTTCATCTGCACTCTGAAAACTATAGATTTAGGCAAGGCTTATCCAATCATCAGATGAAGAGTTTATGGAGAACCAAACATTCCCACAACACAGAGACACACCGCACATCATTTCCAGTAGGGGATCTGTCACCATCAACATCTTCACTCAACAGACAGGAAGGTGTAGGAACCTGCTCCTCTGTGGGTCACGGTGACCTTGAATGTACCCACACTGGCCAAGGCCTGAGCCGCAGCTAATCTGGTCTTGGACCTAGACCAGAACACCTTGTGGGGCTCCCAGAACACAGGGGATGGAGGCTTGTAAGGAGCTGCCGTGAGGTTTTCTCCCACTTGCCTCCCAAGCCCCCTGGGAGGTGGTCGTGGTCTCTTGTCACCTCTCAGGTGCCGATGAGGTCTGACGCCTTCTGCCTTGGATTGTTGCTGCAGGATAAAACACCGCCCAGCTGCAGGTCACCCTTGGCTCCTCAGCTTGCACTGTTGTCTTCCTGTCCCTTTTGGTGCAGTGTCACCCTCTGAATATTCGAGACAAAGTTTGTGGTAGCTTACCTCCTTTCACTGTCTGCGTAAGGAATAAACACTCTAAAGTGACTTGTATCTTTACTGATCAAATCATTCAGGTCTTAGCCTTGATCTTGCCTCATCTTGTATGTGAGAACTTGACAAAAGTGTTACCTGGACATTAAGATCTTTCCAAATGGTTACTGTGAAGCACACAGCATCACCTGTGATGGAATCTGGTCAAAAACATGCAACTTCAAAATGCCAGCATCATCCAAAGGGAGACTGTGCTAGATTAAAAGAGATTTAAGGCTGTAGCCACATGCAATATGTGATTCTTGATTTGAAATTGATTTGGATAAGCCAGTTGGTCAACTGGGGAAATTTGAATATAGTTTGAGGATTAGATAAAATAAAATTTTTCTAAATATAAAAATGACAATTACAGACCAATTGCAAATCAGTGACATACAAAGTTTCATGGTGTGATTTCATTTTGGTTAAAAAATGTGTATAGGAAAAGATCTCCAAGACTGTATCAGTCATCAGTTGCCACAATAATGCTGTGTAACAAAATAACCCCAAAACTTATATGGCATGCAACAATATGCATTTACTCCTTGCTCTGGTCTCTGTGGGACATCTGGGATTATCTAGGTTGTCCTTGGTGAGGCTGTGGGTTCAGCCTAAATCTACATCATCTGTCTCTCATCCTCCTTGTACCAGACCCAACCTGAGTCATGTCCTTTTCTTGGTGAAAGGCCAGAGTGCAAATTAACAAAGCTAGTCATGTGCTCACATGTCAACCTTCTGAACGCATCATCTCATGTCCACATCAGATGTCTATCATCTCACTGACCAAAGCAAGTCACATAGTCAGCTCTGAAATCAAGGGGTGGGCTAGTTAGTTCATCCACCATGAGGCTGACAAGATATGGATCTATAATACTACTGGGAATGAAGTGGGACCAAAATTTAATCTACCATAGAGGATATGCACTAGGCCAAAGTTATAACAGCAATTTTTAAGTGGTAGATGTGATGTATTTTTAAAAAATTTTATTTGTTGGCATTTTCTACAAGAAACATACACTGTATATTCAAATCATGAAAAATTATATTTAGAAAGTAATAAGTGAAGTACTCAGATTCCTTTCTCTCCAAACTCCTACTCCCGCTTCTATGTCAGCTAGAACTCAGTCACTAGAGGACTTTGTTCATGCCTCCATCCTGGCATCTGTGACCTGACATTGTAGAGTTAATGGTGGGAATACCTTTGGGGATTAAGATCCCACCTCCTGCTCTATAGTTCTTCATGCAGGGCTGTGTTTCTAGCAGGTGTTTAATCATCATTTGCTGAGTGAACAAGTGAACTGACAGCAATACTTCGAGTATGATTTGTGTGTGGGTATAACGGCCTGGTGGTCTTAGACACAGGTCATGGCAAGCAGTCCCTTCCAGTTTATGGCCTCGAGGGGTATGCAATATTATAACCTGCTCTTTTCCTTTCGTAATCTTGAGAATACTTTCGCATGTAACTAAATGATTTCTTTTTATTTCATTAATATCCCATCCTTAGATATTTTTTTCAAATTTCTTTTCATAAATAATACCATGTAAGCAGCTTTGTAAATAAAGACACTACTTGGCTCAATGATATGGTATGGAAGACTTTCAATATATGCCCAAATTGCTTTCCAGAAAGGTCTTCTTTATGCATCTCAACCAACAGTCTATCAAGAGAGTAGATTCAGTGTATTTCCCCCCCTCCTGTATATTATCACTTAAAGTAATACTTGCTGTTTAATAGATAATTAAAATACTTTTCATTATTGTTTTAAAGTATTTCCTCAGTTGCTAATGATCTTGGATATTTTTCATTGGCTTATTGGCCACTTGTGGTTCTTTTGTGAATTGCCTATTCATGTTCTCACTCATCTTTCACTTGGAATGTTCATTTATTCCTTATTGATTTACAAGAGCCTCCATCCAATTTTAATGAAATGTTTAAATCCCCAATGCAGCTGTCAGAAGTGCTGATGGCTGCAGTTCTCTGCAGATCTAATTGTTTTAATAAGTCCTACTAATGACTCAGAGGCTAATGAAGGTGTAGATCTGATTGATGGTGCTTAGAAAAGCAATGTAATTAGAAGTTTCCTCTCCCAATCAAAAGAACCCACTATATTTATCAGTGCAACTTCCTATTTTTTTTCCAGTTTTGAAAAATACATTTAAATATATCCCACTGGTCTTGGCAGGGTGGTGGTGAGGACATTAGAGTCGTGTCTGGTTGTTACATAACTCTCCAATTAATTTAGGGTCTTACTTCCTCTTTTCAGCTTCACACTTTGTTTTTAAAGTGGGAGCTACAGATCTCTCCCGTTCATTTCTGCTGGGCTGCCTCCGGAACCAGGAGAGAGTATGTCACCTAGCAACCAGGGCTCCGCTTATAGAAACATCAACCTTGCCCTGGCCAAGAGAGGAAAATCACCAGTTGGAATGAAAAGTTTTTCTTTGAACTAGAGAACACAGAGCCACAGAACCCGGGGAGCTGCCATAGTCAAGACCATCTTCCCAGAGGAACCCGGGCTCACGGAGCTGGAAGCAGAGTCGGGTAGGGGACAGCTTCAGAGACACCCTCTGGAAACTGCTCCCTACTCTGAGGGCTGATGGGAACCTGCGTGCTTTCAGCTTGGGTCCACATAGGAGGTTTTAACTCCTGTACCTTTCAATTCCTAAATGATCTGAGACATGTCACTTAATCTTGTGGAAGTGTTTCCCTGTGGTCAGTGATGGGGGCACCCTAGGGCCCAAGGCTTCACTCAAGAATTTGGGCATGAAGGCTGCTCTCTAGGGGTTCAGCATTACAGTTTTAGTCTCAGCAGGAATGTGGTTTCACTTATAACAGGACTATAGGGAAACCAAATAGGAGAGAGACGCTTGGGGGCGGGGGACGGGGCGGAGATAAGGGCACAAAATGGAGTAGAAAAGGACACAAGGGACCACGGAGATGGATCACAGGTGAATTGGTGGTGGGTTACCCAAGGGGAATACAAAATGTAAAAGATATAAATAACAATAAAAATATATATTTTTTTAAAAAACAAAAACAAAAAAAAAACCCCGCAAGACATTTACAATGAGGTGAGGAGAGGATACTGACACCTCCAGGGCTTTCTGCCTCCATATTCAGAAGGACCACGTGACCCAAAGTGGGTAAGAACTGGAGTTGCAAAGGCCCTGAGCAGAACAGAGTCTCTGGGGGGCTTCAAGTGTTGTGTCCCTACTGGCAAACCGCTCCTATTTAGCAGTTATAGTCACTTTTGTTGGAACAATGAAACCCCTCCCCACCCCCCACAACCCCTCATGGATGCCTCCTTCTCATTCTTCCTTCTCTTTCATCATGGGAATGTCACTGAGCGTGATAGGGGCAGAGGAGGCCTTAAATGTTTTGCAGAGGGCTGGCTTGTTCTTCTGCTCCTGTTGCAAAAAGACAAGCCCCAGGTAGCGACTGGTGCAGTGAGAGTAAGGAGACACACTACACGCCTGAACTGTGAAGCTCTAACTAGAGCTGTCCCAGGCAACCCCCAGCCCCGAACAGGAAAAACAGGTCTGTTGTAAATCGCTGGGAGCCTATGATTGTTTAAGTGGCTTTATTGCAGCAATCCACTGCAATACACTGTTTATTACTCCCTACATTAACTATTTCCTTCTAGATATTCAGGTTCCAGTATTTTCTGAGACCTGGATGGTCAGCTTTTCCTTCAGTCCTTTGCACAGTATTCAATCCTTCTAATTCATTCTTCTCTTTGCTAAAGTTAGTTAGAATTGATATCTATGGCTTATAAGTCGGAATCCTGCCTGGCAGAGCTCATCTGCCACACCTCTACAGAAGCACTGATCCTCAGCCTGAATTCAGATGCTTCCTCACAGGCTCTGAATGGTTGTTTCCAGCCTGCTCCGCACCCAAGCCCACACCGCCCCATCCTTTTGTTCCCAGGTAGCCTCTGCTGCATCCAACTCAAACAAGTTGTGCCTTGAAAAGTTGCCTCATGTCCTTGATTGGGTGAGTCTCCATACATTTGCTTTGGTCAGAATATTCTCTCCCCATCTCCAACGGCTAGAGTTCTCTACACCATCCACTCAAATGTCATCTCCCTATGAAGTCATTCGCGGCCCTCCCTGGAAGTACCCCCTCCCTTCTGCAATCCTGGAAGCAGGGCCCCCGGTCCAAATGCTGCTTCCCTTCCTTTACAGAGCGCTGTGGTTCATTCCCCTCCTAGAGGCAGTGCATCAAAGCTATCATCCAGGGGAAGCAGAGCCCCCCTTCTTTTCAGTCACATCATTTCCTGACGCTTGGATCTTATATTATCTTCTTTTGGATCTGTGGTTTCAAGCTCAGGGTCTAGAACACAGGGTCCTCCAAAAAGTTGTTGGCTATTTAAATGCAGACACAAACAAATGTCCATCTTCTCTAGATTCTTGGGGCAGAACAAGCACATACTAGAAATATATTTTTGGCCAGTGACATATTTCCTTTGGTCCTGAGATGGGACATTTTATTTACCCTGTTCAAAGATGAAGTTGGGTCTGGAGTTAGCCATAGGCCAAACATTATGGAAGAGCTAGCCAAATGAAGCACCCCAACATTTAAAGCTCACCTCATGCTGTAGTTGAATGGATCATGTCGGCCTGTGCTTTAAGGTTTAGTACATGAAACTGGAAACTGAGGTCCAGCTTGGGGAAGCGAGAAGCCAAAATTCATGCAGATGGTAAAATGTAGAATGGAATTAGAAACCAGATCTCCAGGTCATTACTCTTCTCTTTCTGACACAGAGTGGATAGTGTTCTGGTAAAGCAGGCAGAAAAGGTCCAAGCTGAGTTTTTCCATTGGGTCTTCCTAAACAGCTGTGGGTGGGGTGGACATATCCATCCCTGGGCCAGCCTCCATAGACACAAAGGCGGCTATTCTGTGCCCAGAAGGATTCTTGAAATAATAGTGCTGCCCGCCTCTGTGGGCTGGAGCCAGCTGCCTCAGCACACTCAGGGTCTGAATGAAAATTTCCTGCTCTTGTGGTGATAACTGCTGTCACAGGCACTGATCGTTCATGCCCACGGCTGTCCAGTAGCCAAGACTGGACCAGGCAGGGAGAGATGCTGGATGAAGTGAACCAGAGGAGTGTCTTCTGACAGGCTAGGCAGGGCTTCTGGAGCTACAAAGATCTGAGTTCAGACCCTGGCTCTGCCACTTACTGGCCCCCTGGGCTCAACAGCACCCACCTCAGAAAGCTGATGTGCGGTGAAGACTGTGTCTGACACACAAAGGTGGTTAGTGAGCATTATCTTCCTGTATGGGTAAGGAGGAGGCTGACAGTGGGTCCCTCTAGGTACAGAACCCGAGATAAGTCTTCATCTGGTGAGCTAGGAAATGAGTCTAGGAAACACCAGAATGAAAGTGGGGAGTAAGATGGGGAAGGGAAGGCAGTGGTAGCAGGTGCTTTACTGTGTGGGTTACCCCCTGTAAATAGTTAGAGCCCCACCAGTAATTCTGGGAGACTGGGGGGCAGGCTGCAGAGCTGAACCCAGCAAAAGTGGGGGAGCTGGAGCATTTAACCACCCATCTCCCATCCACCATTGGCTAAGGACTGCTGGGGTGGGGCATCATTGCCCAAACAGCTGGCACTCCGCATACTCAGTGGGCTCGATGGGCAGAAAAAGCCTTCTTCAGGCAACAAGCGGCAGCTGCCAGGAACTGGCCATCCTGGGGTTCGGGCGCAGGGGCACGGTTGTGCAGCCGCGGCTTCTGCTATAAAGGCCCGAAGCCCGTCAGGAGAAACCAAATGTTTCCTCTCAGGTCTGAGCTTGAGCTGGAATTAGGATGCAAAACCTAAAAGTCAGGAATTGGTGCAGGGCTGGACCTCAGTCATCAGCTGTGGAAGTCCCGGTCCCGTGTTCCTAGGTGCTGGCCACAGTGTGAGGCAGGTCAGTTTTCTCTCTGTCCGGATGTCCTGAAGTAACTTGAAACTCTGTTGAGAGACTTTCTTGCTCCTTTCAAAACACTCTCCCTGTTTCCCTGATTCAGCACTCAGTACATGCTCTTTAGCTTCAGCCCTAGCGTGAGGTGGCAAAAGAGAGTGGGTTTTAGAGTTCAGAGGGTTGGAGTCTGCTCTCTCACCTGAGGAGGGTCGTGGAGTGTGAGAAGCCTGGACACACAGCACAGGCGGAATGGATGGAGTGCCAGAGGATGACCACCTCCTGTCAGGCCGAATTTAAGAGGGGGCTGACCTGAACAGCACAGGAAGAGAAGCACCACCTAGAAAGGGTGGGGGGTTAGATTCAAGACAAAGGGGCTGAATTTCTGTGAATCCTCCCAAGGTGCAGCATCCCTCAAAGGTCAGTGGATAGAAGTATCTGGAAATGCCTTAAGCAACATATGGTGTAAGTATCGGGCATTCCTACCAGGCTGGCTTTGAATGAATTATTGGAATTCCCAGAATGCTTAGCAGATAGAATTACCAAAAATTACTAGACTCTTACTCCCAAATATTAGTATTGGGAAATGAGAAAATAACCTCAAAGGGCTTCATCATCCTCATGGGAAAAATCACCCAGGAAAAGGAGTTTTAGAAGTCAAGTTCCATTAGAGCTTTCCTCGGAGTTTGTAAATGTACATATTGGTAATTATCAATGCTAATAATGATCGTTATTGCTATTTTAGCAAGTACAATTTCTTGAGAGCCTCCCATCTGCTGGTTGTCTTGATATTCGTATCTTAATGTGTTGAAACCTCACAAGAATTCAGATATGAGCAAATAAAGGCACTGAGAGGTTAGTGGGTTTGTGTTAAGACTGCACAAAAGGTTAGTGGAAAAGCTGGGATTCAGCACCAGCAATAAAATATCTCAGGTTTCAAAGCCTTTAAATCCTTCACTGAAGTGTATTGATGTCATTGTAATGGTAACAAGTTATTCTAGTAAATACTGACCACTTCATCTCCTCTTCTTTGTAATCAGAACTGGCAGGGCCACAGGGAACCCATCATTTGACTCCAGTCAAAACTTCCAGATTTGGTGATGCTTCCATGCTAACCAATTGTCAAGGCTACAAATTTATAGACCAGGGTAAGCAGGCAGATCTGTCTAGATTGGCTTACCTGGTGTTTAAAATTAATTTGAAGTAATATTTGTGACTTGGGAGATTTGATATCTAAATCAGAATTTCCAGCTCTTTTTGAAAAATCACAGGATTCACAACACTGATATGGCTCCCTTCTCAGCCCCCCAACACACCCCACCCTACCTTTGCATTCCTGACATTGGGGTAAATGCCAGGAGCCAAAAAGCATCACGTTTTGCCTTGTGTTGTTTGTTAGGGTAAATTAAATTTTCCTAATTCCTTTAGCCTCCTCAGTTGTGTTCTCAGTTTCCTGGCCTCTGTAGGCATTTGAGTTCTTGACCTTGAAAATCACCAGCAGCCTAATTCATTTCTTTAGCTATACCAGGAAGCCATGCTGGGTTTTATCCTGTCTTCTCTACTGGCCTTTTGGCTTGCTGGATGGCACAGAGACACCAACTCAACTTCAGAAAAGGCTTTCTTTTGAATGGTGGATCTAACACTTGTCATTGTGGGCTCAGGCAACTTCCTGGACTTCTCCAGCCTGTTTCCTCCTCTGGAAAATGACTGTAGATCCCTTCACCCAAAACACTCAGTCAAATGAGCAATTCACCAAATACTTGATTCTTTGAAGTATTCTACTTTGGTTAATGAGCTTCCATCTGGTTTCCAGAGCAGGGTAGTACAGAATGTTTACCTATTGTCTGCCCTGGCTGCACCTTGGAAAAGGGGAGAGGGAGGAGAGAAACAAGAAGAGAAGGGGCTAGAGAGAGGCAGGCTGGAGTGAAGGGTGCTTGAGGAGGATGCATTCATGAGGGTGTGTTCTTTGCTGGGAAGACTTATAAATAGTACCCTTATGAGTAAGAATTCATGAATGAAGAATATACTCTTAGGAAGTCTCCTTATTAAACACTGCATTACACTTCTCTCTTCCCTCCATCTCCCCTCTCTCCACACTACGGCTCTGAAGAGCAAGGACACGCTGAATGTTCTTAAATGCTGAAATAAAGCCGCAATGAAAACTGGTCAATGAAAGCTAAATCATTAAACAAAACAAGTAAATCTATCAGATTTGCCACTTAGCCATAGGAGAGATGCAGGATGAAATGAGTTCATGATGCGGAGGCTCATAACACAGCATTCCCCAAACAGACTATTAGGCTGTTTGAATAGTAGGCCACCCACCCATCACCCAGCCTACCAATGAGTCAATTTCGAGTGTTTCTCTCCGTTCCCCAAGTCCAGTCAAAACCAAGATTCTGTCTGCACGAAAGTGACTGAAAGAGACCACAAGAGTGTAGAAAGGAAAGTATTAAGCTATTTAAAGAGATAAGCCAGGAAATAGCTTATGTTTACATAAACAGAGGCCTGAAAACAAGCCCCAGGCCTGCAAGGGAACTGACTCTTTGCGAGGAGAAAGGGTCTCTTGATGAACCAGGGCAACCTGAGCAGAGGGGGCAGAGGCAGCCAAGCTCTGCCCAGGGAGGCAGGAGCCACTGAAAGTTGACATGACACAATCACAGGCCTTCATTCCAGGTTCAGGTTCATCAAGCCAGCATTGGCTAGCTTTGAGTTCCTAAGGACAACGCCTTCGGGGAGAGAATGTGGTTACCCTGCTGATTCACCCCACTAGGCCGCTTTAGTCAATGTTCTTTTTCGTTTGTTCTCAGGTCCCTCACTGATGATGCTTATTCAAACATTTAATAACTTCTGGGGTTTTAAAGATTCAGTTTCTGAACTTAGAGAAACTGAACTCCAGACCCAGATGAATGACCCATTCTCCAAGGTCATTGGCCCAGAGGGGCCTTCCTGTTTGACCAGTGCCCCACCCCTCTGTGGGCTGGGTTCTTCCCACTGGCTGCCTCAGCTGCTTCCACACCACTTCAGCCCTGGGGCAGAAGGGAGGCCGGTACTGCTGCAAAAGAGAATCAGGTTTGAAGTTCCCCGTGAGGCACCAGGCAATTTTGTTCTTGATCAGGACTTATAGCCTTTCCTAATACTGGAGAGGAAGGAGGAAAGTTTCTCCCCAGATTAGTCTTAAAATTGAATTGAAGACAATTCTGTTGCCTTGACAATAGCATATTAAGTTGTTTAGCAAAAGCAAGAATTTATAAAAAATCTTTCCTGATCTATGGAACTAGAGAACATAATAAATCTTGCAGGATCTTTAGCCACGCTTACAATTTATCGGCTCGGAAATTGTCTTAGCATGCAGATGAGATGGGCAGAGGGTTGCAGGAGCCAGATGAAATAGGACAATCGTCCAGAGCAGTAGGGCCTCTTGGCACTGAAAGCACCTCTCCAGCATGCAGCCGCAGAAGGAGTGGGAGGGACCTGACCACCTACTCTGTGAAGGTGCAGGGCTACATGATTGACCACCCAGAAGCTTTTGTGACCCCTCACTTGTGCCCACAGGGTAGATCATTTGCTGTTCATTTCCATTAGATTAAGTTTCTTAGAATGGCAAAGAAGACAAACTCATTCTCAATAGTCTAAACAAAGAGCAGTATTTACTTGCGGACTTCACAGAGTCAAAAGGAAAAGCCAACCCAAGGCTGGAGAAGACAGGGGCCAGTGGCAGATCTGTGGATGCGTCAGCAGGTTGCAGACAACCTGTCTGGGGGAGAGTGGCAGATGCGAAATGAGCAGAGCCTAGAAATATACTTGTGTGCTTGGATTTACCTTCCCATCATGGGAAGAGCTTCCAAGGGTAGTATGGTGGTCCCAGAAAAATAGAAAACATAATGGGGCAGACTTGAACCCAACTGTAAGCTGTTGCTAAGTCCTGGGGAGCCCAGCTTAGACTAGATGACTAGCAGACACAGACAAGGAAAAGCTCCCCGAAGTCTGGAAGGCTTATTATGTAGAATTATCGCTGCAAGAGCTAACTTATCCTATTTCTAAATTATTCCCTTGATGCCCTTTGTGTTTTCCCCAAGACCTGGATAAACTCTTGAATTTGTCTTAGCTAGATTTCAGAATTTCAATCTGTATTAATTCATCTAAAGAGCAGGTAGTTGTTGGTTCATTCTTAATTCAACTAAATCAAGAGATTATACAGAAATGCAATAAAAAAATAATGAAAAAGAGATGAATTGGGTCATATTCTTTGCTGGCCGTGGAGAATGGCCAAAGTCAACTGGCTTAAAATTGACATATGATTTTGAACTGGGGAGCTGGGGAAAATGAAAGCCAATATTGAAGTGGTACAGCTGGAAGGAGCCAGAATTTACTGTTGGGATAATAAATTGGAACTTTCTGGAGGAAAAATAGACTTGAAATGACAGAAAATGACCCAAAATAACAAGTATTTCCAAGCCAATGGCTCATGGGAAAGCTTATGTGATTTACTGACGTATTTCCCAGCCCCCATTTCATTGGCTAGAAATCACAGTAGAATGCAAATTTCACCAAAATAAATCTGGTTTTGCCCAAACAAATAGTCACAGGGACTCTTTTTATATTTGTTTTTCAAAACACAGTGAGAGAACCTTCCCGAAGGCTGAGTTCTGGTCCCTGACTCTCAACAGAATCCAAATGGATAATGCTCAGCTTGTGCATCTTATTCTAAAACACAGGAAAGCTAGAATCTGGAGCTTTCTGTGAGGGAAAAGAAACTTCCTCCCAACACACTGTATTCTAAGAAGCACCTTAAGTTTTGAAAAATGTTGATTATAGTAAAACAGAGCTAGCCTGTTACATTCCAGCATAAGAAAACAGACCAAATTCAGAGGACACAGATGCATCCCTCCTGTGTGTCCAGCATGGTGCTCAGTCTTGTACATATATGTAGTGTTTTACCAGTAGTTCCTATGGGTCAGGCAGGCAATGTCCTGAGAGCTGATCCATTTCTCTCTTTCTTTGCTCAACAAAGTTTTAGAAAGGTAGTCCTTAATCACTGAATTATTCCGCAGCAGACCATATACAAATTCTGCTGTGTGTGTGTGTGTGTGTGTGTGTGTGTGTGTCTTTGAAATAAAGGAATAGGGCCTCCCTGGTGGCACAAGGGTTAAAGTCAGCGTTATCAAGCTATCTGCAGCCACTGCAGCCTGTGTTCGATCCCCAGCCAGGGAGCTTCCCACATGGCGCAGCAGACCTCTCCTGTTTCACCCACGGCTCCCCTCAGCAGTGTATTTCAGTAGATCTGCCTGTTCTGCTCCCCACTCTGTCTCTGGTGCATCCTCTCACCCCGCATCTCTGGCCTACACCCCAGTTTTTGCATGCCTAAATAAAAATAAATCTTTTTTTTAAAAAGAAAGGAATAAAAGAGAGCTGGGCCTCCATCTTCCTTGTGTAAGACAACTTCCAATTTTATACAAACCAAGAAGTAAGGTAAAAGTATATTCTTTAAAGAATTGGATGTAAATACAAAAGCATCTGCAGGGAACTGAACACATTTTTCCCCCAAAGAAAGTGAGAGAAAGGATGAGAGTGTTTATTTTCACAACAAAACTTATTTTGCTCTTTATGAGCTTATGTAACTTGATGAAAATGTTAATAATTAGAAGAAACAGATTGCTTTCACTTAAAGGTTTTCACTGCATTTAAGTACTTAACAAATCAACCTAATTAAGTCAGACCTCTTTTAGGATTTTTTACTTTTTTTTTTTTTAAGTCCCTTTTCAAGTCAGTCTCCTGTGGAGGAAGAGACTCTGCCAAGAGCTGAGCACCGGATTCGTGCTCTCCTGGCTTGTAGGCTTTGGGGGCCTGGGGGTCTCCTGAAGCAGTGCAGGCTTCATGGCTGAGCTGCATGCACAGACGTTAAGGCAGAAAAAGGGTGCTAGACCTTCTCTTCCCTCTGACGGAAACCACACAGCCGTCCACACAGGCCAGCGTTCGGGCAGCAGCCTCTTTCCTCCCTGCCGGTCACCTCACTCAAGGTGCTGAGTGGCCAAGAACCCGACAGCAGTTTCCTAAAAGCTCCAGATGTCCTGGCGTCAACGTTCCCACCTGGGGCTTCGGTGGTCAAGTCCGAAGCGACTGGCTTCTGCTCTTTTCTCTCTCCCACCAATTTTGCCAGTAACTAGTTCCACGGAGCATCTGGAAAGTCCAGCAGAGTCACAGCTAAGTGCCCTCTGGTTTCAAAGCAAAGCTGTGACCTCTTCCAGAAACTGCTACTTTCCCTTTGAGAAGCATTTCGTCCCTTGCTGCCTGGCTGCCTGCGAGAGAGCGAGGGGCCCGGCTGCTCCTGGTGAGCCAGGTGTTTCTGGCTGTCCCAGCACAAAGGCAGCCTGACCTGGCCACTGCTCACCGTCAGCGTCAGCGGGTGAGGACTGGAGCCTTGGGCCCGCTAGGCCCCCGAAGGCACAAGTGAGTTGCGTGAGCAGATGTCTGGGATTTCTAGGGTACCTCTGTGCCCTCAGTCCTCCCTCATGGCTTTGCAGGGTGTTCTTTTTCTTTCAACATTTGAGTTGTTTCTTCTCTTTAGCTATGGTATGCATTATGAATTTATGTGTTACGAGTATTAATCATGCTGCTATGAACATCCTCGTACAAGCTTTTGTGTAGACACGTTTTTAATACTCTTGGGAGAAAGTGATGTGATCTTGAGCTAAATTTGATAAGCATGAAATCCCCCTGGTTCCCCCTCCCCTTCTGCCTGTCCTTGGAACCGCCTGGGACCTTTGCTCACCTCCCTCTAGCAGCAGAGGAGAGTGTGACATACAAATACAGGAGACCTTCCACCTGCTGGGACGCCTTCCCATCAACTTCTGACTAGACAGGGCTGACAGCATGGTGGGGTGGGCTGGGGTCAGCCTCCCAATACCTGTTTTTCCCCAGAGCTCTCCCTGGAAAGCCAAGTTTTTAATACAAGCTCCATCCTTTTCTCAGGCATCATAGCACAGATGGCTGACGGCCCCACTCAACTGGGACACAATGGGCTGTGATACTGACTGATGGGTCGCCAGGTGGCAATGGCCAAAGACACTGGGGCCCCTGGGACATAGGCTCCCCTCTCCCTGTGTCCTTCCACCATCCAGCCCTGCTGGTCATTCACTTTCATGCCACCCAGCCCACTCTCTGGGCCTCTAGCTGTTCTATTTCTTTCCTCCCATTACATTTTTATCCTGGAAATTTGATGCCATAGCAATAATAGAAGTGTAACAAAGTCTCAGCGATCATCTCCCAGTTTCAAAGTGGCCTGAGAATTGATCGTTGGATTTGACAGTATGGAGATCACTTGTTTCCAGTGAGTTGGGTTCGAGAGAGAATGGGAGGAGGGAAAAGCAGAGAAGGAACTTAGCATACTCTTGAAGACTCTTTTGAGGTAATGGCAGGGAATGAGAAGCCCCGAGAAGGACTTTTTTATGGGAGCTATTACAATATGATTTTATTGTATAATGATATTAGCAGTCAAATACAGAAGAAAATTAATATCGCATTGCCCCTGGTCACATGCAGTCTGAGAGTAAGTGAGAGGGAGTAGCGTCCAGGGTCAAGTGGAGAGGCTGGACCTAGCCTGGAGCTTCCCAGCTCTCCCACAAACACAGAAGGAAGGAGATGGGGTGAGAGGCAGATGTGATGAGTGGAGCCTACAGATGGTCTTATCTGATGGCTCCTACTTCCTTGGTGAAATAGGAAGCAACATTATCAGCTGAGAGGGTAGTTGAGGGAGGAAGTATTGGGTATTTAAGGGGAGTAGAGAAAGTGAGAAAAGATTGGAAATATAAAGGCCCACTTGATAATAATTGCCAAGAATTTAAACCAATGCCTACAGCGTGACTTTGTGATTATTCCCCCACTTCTCAAGGAAGCACAGAGGTGCTTGGGGCAGATGCAGAGAAGGTGAGGAGTCGGGTTCACCTGAGCTGAATAGCCAGGTGAGCATATCAGAGAGAGGAGACAGGGACAAAGGAGATGAGAGGGCACGTGTACATCATGAGGGTGACTCTGGAATCTTAACCAGGACAGGAGAGAGGGGGAATGTGAGGAAGGGAATGGTGGTGCGAGGTGGCAAGGTTGATCCTTGGAGATTCTAGTGGAGTCAGTTGTAGAGAACTGGTAGTGGAAATGCAGTAGAAAGATATGAGATGATATTCAGAGAATGAGGGACTTAGAATTGACGTTTTGGTGATAATGGAATTATTAGCAGGGACAAAGCTGAGGTATGACCATGATACTGGCGACGCAAATGAGGTGGAGGACAAGGTCTTTGCAGACAATGCCCTCCAGGACCTGAGATGCCAGCGTGCTGGCGACTTGTCTACATAAGCACTGAGGCCACCACGAATGATGACTCTGGTGGAAAAACAGGGAGTCGAGAACCAAATGCCTCAGTGAATGAAGGGACAGGAGACTGCGGGAGCAGCATGCTCTTCTAACAGCTAGAGATGTTGCAGGAAGAAGAGGGAAGTGCGGTGAGGAACAGGGGTTGCCCGCTCACCTCTAGCCCCAGATGAGAGTCAAAACAAAAAACAGCTATTCATCACTCCTCTGTGGCCACAGAGAAACAAAACAGAGGAGCAGCCAAAACTAAACCAATACAAACCCTAGAAATCTGACTGTAGAATTGAGATTACCAGAGGAGGAGGCTGGGAGTGAGGAACAAAGGCAGGGGGCCCAGTGGATTAAGATGGGGGATTGTGGGTACTTGGGATGTGGTGTGGTAACACATGTGGAGACGTGTGAGCCTATACCTTTAAATTATATACAGTGTTGTAAACTATTACCACAGTGAAAAATAATACAATAACAAAACAAAACAAAAATAGTAACAACAACAAAACAAAAGGCAGTCACCATTGAAGGGGAAGTCTAGAAAGTAGTATCTTGAGGGTAAGAGAGTCTTCTGACTCCAGCTACTGACATGGCCACGCTCTCACACACATACACACACATACACACACACACACACACACACACACACACACACACGCACACACACACCACTCCAGACCCTCCTGATGGTAGTATCTTTGTTCAGCCAACATGGAGCTGGGAAGCAGGGAATAAAGGGTCCAGGAGCCAACAGACCCCAGGCCTCACAGCCGCGCCCTCACCATCACCATGTGTGGCCGGCCCAGCCACAGTTGCTCACTCCAGTCTACAGGCAGGAAAGCACGAGGTTCATAGAATCAAGTGACTCATTCTTTCTGGTTTATTTCACTGGTGGGTAATCTATGGGGAATACACAATAATGTAAAAGATATGAATAATAATAAAAAATGCTATATATATAAAAAAAGAATCAAGTGACTCAACTTTTAGTGGCAGAGCCAGGAACGAGCCCTGTGTCTTCAGATTCTCCCCAACCCATGTTCTTTCTACTAATACACTTCTTTCAAGTCTCCCAAAGATTAGATTTATCTGGAGACACTTAAAAAATACAGATTCCTCTACCCAAAGGACACAAAAAGATTAATTCGAAAGGATACCTGCACCCTTTGTTTATTGCAGCACTATTTACAATAGGTAAGTTATGGACACAACATGAATGCCAAAAATAGATGACTGGATCAAGAAAATGTGGTATATACACTATGAAATACTATTCAGCAATCAAAAAGATAAACTCATGCCATTTGCAGCAACATGGATGGAGCTGGAAGGGATCATGCTCAGTGAAATAAGCCAGAGGAAAAAAGAAAAATATTGAGCAGTTTCACTTATAGGAGGAATATAGGGAACCAAATAAAGGATCAGGGAAAAAATAATAAATAAAAAAACAAAACTAGCAGGCAACTATAAATCAGAGATATTCTGCAGGAGAGGGGGAGGGAGAGGGATCAAAACAGGGAAGGAAAGAGCACAAGGGACTATGGTGACAGTTCACAGGTGGCTTGGTGGTGAGAATTTTAGGGGGACTACACCCGAGAGGAGAAATCAAACATTGTACAAAACATTGTACAAAAATAAACAATGATGTAAAATACATATTTTATATATATCTATATAATCATACCTATATATAGATATAGATAATATATATTTACATACTACAGCTTCCCGGTCTCATACTTAGAAATAAGGATTTAGTAGCTATAGGACATGGTCCAGGAATCAGCATTTCAGTGGCCAACCCAGGTGGCTCTTGCCATGACAATGTCACCACACTGCTTTCTCTATTGACTCATTTTGTATGGTTGAGTAAGTTACTGCATCTCTTAGGGCCAGTTTCAGTCCAATGTCTACAAGGAACCAAGGTCCTAAGCAAGTCATCTAAAATCTCTCCAATGCAGTGTCTTAGTTGAAGAGCTGAAGACCTGATTTTCTGGCTAATGGATAGAATGGAAAATCAATGCTGATACAGTGCCAGGTTTAGAGGGGACTCTATGCAGAAGCTATAGGTTTTGGGGAGATACCTATTCCTTCTCCAACACTTACCAGGTTAGAGTAAAGCCAAGTTATTTAGCCCCTCCAAACCCCAACTTCTCCACCTGCAACATGATTATGATTCATCCCTATCTTAAAAGGTTTTGCAAGGTTTAAAAATATTGTATGTAAAGGCTTGTATGTAATCGTAAAATTGGAGTTAATATGGTAGTTGCTACCGTTAGAGGTAAGAGTAACATGAGCCGCTGTTACTGGAATTTCTTGATCATTCTGTAAACCAGACAGGGAGACCTGGCCCCGGAATGAGTGTTCAATGTAATGCCCGTCATCAGGGGACCTGAGCGCACCCAGCCCAGCGCTAATGTTGGGAAACCCTGGAGAGGCTGTTCCAATCAATACAGTAACATTTGCTTTGTCCTCCAGCCTCACGCCCATGTTGACACAAGTGGCCATTAGGGGCCAGTGATGAGCCTGGCCGAGGTAATGGGCTGGAAGGAGGCGGCAGCAAGCTGGAGTTGGCACTTGAGAAGATAGTGTTTTAATCAATTGCAGGTTGTCGTTAATGTCTGGGTAAAGAATGGGTGGCGGTCAGGTGCCTTATCACACTTGAACCCACCCTGAGTCACAGTGTGGGCTTCCCAGATCAACCAGGAAGTTACCGTCGAGGTCTCAAAACTTCTCGTGGACCTTACCAGCAAGCGCAGCCACCAGCAGGAACTGTACTGCATAGTTCACACTGCGAATATCCTTTTCTCCAAGCCGGAGGGAGTCACACAAACAAAGCCTCGCTACTGAGGCCGAGTGACAGCTCTGCCCCTGAAATTCTCACTTGCAGTGATTCCTTCCCTTTCTGGAAGATCCAAACGAAAAGAGCTGACTCGCTTTGGGGTCTGGCTGCCTGTAAGGTGGTGCGATTCCCTGACATCCTTCTTTAGGTCTAGCAGAGTTCCCGCAGAGGGTTAGATATGCCCTGTGGTTTGTCCACATAAGGGAATACTGTGTAGTCCTCAAGAATAGTGGGGCCAGGCCCCCTGTCATAGGCCTAGAAATAATAGACCATAAAATATCAAGTGACAAAGGACAAGATGCCAAGCTGTGGGTGCAGGAGTTGTCCGTGTATGGAAGGGGAGAAATGAGCACACAGGGAAGGGCCACAGGAAGAGATAAGGGTGGCCCGTCCCTATCAAGGCTTCTCCCAGCGTAGCTACAGAATAATGACAAAAACTTCCATTTCTGGGGGGGGGGGGGGTAAAAGGGGGTGATGAATGGTTTTCATTTCCTTCTTTATGACTATCTGTGCCCTCCAAATTTTTTTTCTTAAACACAAGTTTGTACAATTTTAAATATGTTTAAAAAATAGGGATAGTCACTAACAGGCACTACAGCATTTTTTGTAATGGTTTTTTTTTTTTTTAATGGGAATTTCTAAAAATCTAACAGGAAGTCAAAGCAAACATGGTGCAGGGGCACAATGCAATGTTCACCAGCCCTGAGCGTCTGGGAGAGAAGACTGCAGCTCCGGGTGAAGTGGAGCGGGCAGCTGGCTCCTTCCTGGACAGTCCTTTCCTTCCTACACCAGGGCTGAAAGGTGAAGGACTATCTGGGGGGCTGGGGCTCCCTCAGGGGGCCTGCTTCTGACAGGCAGAGGGCTCTGCTGTGGTTTCTTCCCGTGTCTCGGCAGGCGAACCTGGCAAGCACAGGCTGGCAGCCCCGCTCCATCCAGGCAAGATCCATGAGAAATAACCTTTGGAAACAAACCTCTTAAAATCAGAATACACACAGGGGAAAGGTTTATTATTCTGATTTTGTTTCTTTCTTAAATTTACAAACACTATTGTGACAAAAGGGAAAAAAAACTTACTTTTTTGCTTGCCGAAAGGCAAGGCGAGCATAGCGAGACAACCACTCTCCTTGGGAATCAACGTCCTGCCTGGCAGGGCTTCTCCCTTTTTTGTTTCTGTGTTTGTCAAAATTCCTCCAATGCAAATATGTGTTATTGATAATGTTGGAAAACTTTGTAAGAAAGAGCAACTGTCCCTGGGTCCCCTCCATAGACATGCAGAGGATTTTGTGGTTTCCTCACTTGTATTTATGTGTGTCAACATATTGTCCTCCTTCCCCTAGTTAATTTTGACTTTCATGAACTAGTTGTTTCCCAGAGAGCTTCTTATCTTCAAATCCTCCATCTGAGATTAAATAATAATAAATCATGGTTAAGGTAGGTCACGATGATCAGAACAACAATCACAATGGAAGAATACAAGCGGAGACCTTTGACCCAGGTTGGGTAACTCACTGGTTTATTCTGCATCCTGCATCTCTGGATCAAGCAAATTTTGGTTCTTTTCCATCTGGAGCTGTGAAACGGTCAGATAATCAAAAGAATCGAGTGAAGGCAGCAAAGAGAAAAGCGCCTTCATTCAGCAGATGCGACTGGGGAGGGCTTGGAGGGCCACCCCTGCAGCTACAGCTTGCATCCGTCCAGCCACCGGGACAGAGTATCAGCGAACTGGCAGTTCAAGGACCAGGAGGGCCTGCAAAGGGACGGGCAGGGGGTGTTAGTGGAGGGGCTCCCGACAAGACCAGGGTCCCCAGCCCACATCCACATCCTCTGTGGGCTCTTGGGCGTCTGAGCCTGTGGCCCCAGCTGCGGGCCTGTTCCCCAAGGCTTCTGTGCCTCTCGACTGTATCTCTCGCTATCTCTACCACCTCCTGACATGGTGCTCCCTATGTCCTCCTGTCTACCATCCCTCCCTCCATTTCTTTTCATACGTCCCACTCTATAAGATGGAGGAGGCTGAATGGAAAATGTGAAATCCTCCCTCTGCCTTGCAAGCTCAGTATTGAATGTTATCAACAGCTTAGGAGTGAGCGTGGAGCCCTAGGAGTTGCCCAGGGTCATATGCTGAGTGCTTGGCAGACCCTGGATCTGAAATGGGAACCCTTGTCCCCTGGCCACGGCCTCCTCCACCTTTCCATGCATCTGTTTCTCTCCTCGCCTCCCAAAATTCCAGCACATCAACCCTACCAAGACAGCTGGATTGAGTTTCTTTAAGTTGTTTCCAACCCCTGTGACCACACCAGGACCCCAGGTCCTCCTAAGCCAAACTAAAGCCACTGGCGTCACGAGGCCAGATGCAAGTCATTAGAGACTCTTAGTTCATCTCATCCTTCAGCTGAGCTGGCCTCCATGGATCTTCTAGGGTAGGGGGTCCCACAGTTGATGAAGGGCTGTGGCTCCCTACCCTCAGAGCTATGGAGCAGCAGGAAAAAGACATGCTTCAATGCTTTGCATTGCGGGCACTCCAGAGGGGTCTTGGTCGCTTCCTGTCCGCACCAACTATGCAGCCACCTGATCCGAGCTTTAGCTAAGGCATGGATGCTTATTAGCTTAATAAGCGCTCCTATCCTGGGGTCCCTGAGCATGTGAGAAGGCCTTGATCAGCCTGGCCCAGCATATTTCTACGTAGTCATACAATAAAGATGATTTCAGCTCATTAGTGCTTAAGCTTGATTGCCAGCCAAGCTTTCCAATTAATTGGAAATTTAAGGCGATACATGAAAGATATTTCACACGCGCAGAAGACAGTTAGCATTAATAAGAGGACTCCTACTTTAAAATGCAATCTGTTCAACTAGAGAGGAAAATGGGTTGATGAGTAAGTGGTGTTGAAACCACCAACAAGCCACATAAAAAATATATAAAGTGGGCCTTTAACTTTTTATACCAAAACAACTTCCAAGAAGATCAAAAATATAAGTACAAAGGAAATGAATACCTACAAATCTAATTTCTAAGTTATTTAATGAAATTTTACTACAGGACTTAATTCGGACTAAACAACATTCTAAAATAGAGGAGAAAATAAGTTAATTTCTTTACAAATGAACAAGGACATTTTATATAAATTTAGAAATCACAAAAGATTGAAGACTTTGATTCTGTAAAAATATAAAATTCCCAAATGACAAAACAAAGTCAAAATACAAATAACAAACCTGAAAAGAATAGTTCACATAGATCTCATGGACAAAGACCTAATAACCCTAATAAATGAATGGCACATATAAAATCAGTTTTTAAAAAATGCTATTCCAAGAGAAAACTGAGCTAAGACTATGAATAAGCAGTTCACAGCAAAGACATGAAAAGATGCTCAACTTCCTTTGTAGTTTAAAAAAGCAAAGAATGGTATCATTTTGCAAGTTTTAATTTCCAGGAACCACACAAATTGTAATGCTCTGGACTGGTGGGTTGGAGAAACACAGACTCCCCCCCTTATGTAGTGTACCTAAAAGGGTCCCCTCCCCGTGCATATACAAGTTGAACTACATCTCTCTAACTTAAATGCAATGAGTAGATCCAGCAAATCCCCTGCAAGAGGTTTTCCTAAGGACACACTTGAAAGAACATATAAGTTCAAAGAACAAGATGCTCATCAGAGAATTGTTTGAAATACCAGCAGCAGCAGCAAAAATGGAAGCCTAAGTGTTCATTAGTAGGGCCAGGCAGAAAATCGCTGGTTGCATTCATATAGCAAGGTACAAAGCAGCCTCGACAGCCGTGGCCGGAACCTCTAGGGAATGACGTGCCAAGATTTGCAAGCTCTATTAAGAAATGAACAAAAGGAACAGATCAGTGAGTACTAGGGATTCCATGTGTACTTAAAAATATGTGTCTATTTCTCTATAGTTTATAAGACATTAACAAAATGACTTTCAGAAGACTGATGATAAGCTAATTTTTTATCTACATTTTTAAGCATCTATGTATATGTATTTTAAATGTATATGTTTTATTTTTGGAAATAATGAATTAAAAAAAAAGATTCTAAATGGCTTCTAAGTAATGACCCCAGAATGTCCTTCAACATGCAGGGGGCACTGGTCATATGTCAAGCACAGAATAGATGCTGGAGTGGAGAGAGAAAAATCTCTGGTCGGACTGAGCTCCCAAAGATACAGAAACAGACAAAAAAGCAACAACAGAAAGCTCTGACCTGAGAGGCACACACCCTTATTGCAACTTCTGGATGCGATCTCACCACCTACGGGGCTATGCGCCAAGGCAGGAACGCGCTCAGCAGTTGAGTCCTTTTGCAGGTCTACCTGCCCCCACTAAGGACCCTGCTTGGTAACCCGGAGTCGGCCCCCACAGGAGAACCAGCAGCATTCTTTGGGTGCCTTCTGGGTGACCAGAGCAGGGATCTCCCTTGCCTGTACTGCACCTGCTTGAGTAGCCTGGTGAGAGCGGAGGCTGGGAATATCCCAGAGCCAGGATCAACTCCAGTGCTGTGCCCTCTCCCCCGCCCCGGAAGTTATTCTCCCACTCTACACCTCTGTTTCCTATTTTTTAAAATAGGGATAGGAATACTCACTGCAGAGGGATTTGTGAGGATTAAATGATGATGTTTCTGTAAACATAAAAAATCTACATGGCTACCTGACTAAAGCAGTCAAGAAAATCATTAAAGGATTTCCTCTATTGTGAGATAGCTTCTATTTAACATGCATCAGTGACCCATTAACTTTTGGGGCAGAACATACTGATGGCAAAATAAACCCCAATGTTAAAAATGTTAAGATGTTCAACGTGGAACTGAGGAAATATGATGTGTTTCTAGATCTAGCTGGATATTACAATACCCAGCATCATCTGGCTAGTCAATTACGGCTTGTGAGGCAGGCAAGGGGGAAAAAGGCGGAGGAAGGTGCGAAGTAGTTGTTAGAGAATATCCACTGGGTGATGTAGACACCATGACAAATAGTATAAATGAAGGTGGCAGCAGCACATGCTAGAAACAAAGGGTCTTCAGGGGCTCCAGTGGCTCAGTCTATGAGAAAGCACCAGACACATGTATCAAAAAAATCTCCAAGTTGAAAACTGGGCCAAAAGACTTTCACACCAATCTGTGCCCAGAGGGACATTTGAGAAGGGGGTCTAGCCACTTCCCAAGTAACAGCAGACACAGACAAGAAAAAGTCACACAGCTTGTCTGCTTGACAAGTACTGAATATGGTAAATTTGTCCTTTTTGTAAAGGATAATAAAATTGCTCATAATATTTCCCATAGCAGCACTAAAAAAAGAACTGAAAACTATCCAAATGTGCACTAACAGAAGAATGGGTAAATTATGCTGTATCTATTAATATGTAGTGAAATACTATATAGCAATAAGAATGAACCTATTACAACTATACACAATATAAACAAACATAACATTGAATGAAAAACATAGGGCCAACCACTTCTAAATTTTAGAAATTTTTCCTAAGCAAATAAGTGCTTAAAGAAGAAACCAGAGTTGCGGTTATTTTTTGGCAACAAGTACATAAAAATAGTGAAGACAACTAATAGTATGTGAAGAGTTCTTTCAAATCAATATATGACTGAACTTTAAAAAATGGTAAAGAACTGGAACAGGGAAAACTCACAAAAATATATGAATACATAACAAACACAAAGGGAAAACACCCTAATGGGATAATATAAAAAGCAAAAGAACATGAGACAAAATTGTTATTTACTTTTCAAATGGTAGAAGTTTTATAATTCGCAAGTGCAGTAAGCATTTTGATAAACTTTGAATCTAAGTAGAAACTGGTACAAGCTTCCTGGAGAGTCATTTCACAGCAAAGATCCAGGATAAGTAAAAGTAAAAGTAGGAATTTATAGGAAAGAAACAATCAGATAGACACAGATTTATTTCAAGGATGCTCATCTTGTATAACCCTAAACAAGATTTAAGGGGAAAAGAGGTTCAATTTAAAAGCAATTTCTCTGATAATTACTTCCTTCCTTCTATGGCTTTGAGGTTGCAGAACTTCATGGTGTCTGCTACTTTGCATGGTGAGTAGGACACTGGGAAGCAGATGACCAGCAGGCCAAGGTGAAGATGAAGCATACTGGGTGGAAGTCATTAATAAAGGCTATTTTAAAATGTACCACTTACCATGCTCCCATCCCATCTTTTCCTTTTACAATTTTCTTGGCACATTCAATTGTCTTCTTTAAATCTGGATTCAGTAAATCTGTGAAGAAAATAAAGTGGAATGTCTCCGCACCACCACCAGGCCGCTAAGGCAGAGTGACGTCAGGAAAGGCACAGGGCACTCCCATTCCATGTGGCTCCAAGTATAAATCTACCCAGAGATTTTTCTTAGCCAACACTGGGAGGTATCATGTTGTAGTCATTTTTCACTAAACTTGTTTCTTTTTCATAATTCTTACAATATTTTCATTAAAAATGACTGTTGGGTGAATATTCTTTACTGACTGGGCAATAGAGAATCCATAGAGATGGAAGGCCAAACCTGATACATCAATGTCTGTCCTCATAGAGCCTGCGGGCTAGGTGAGGATTATAGAGAATTGTAACACAAAGGATACCTGGAACCATTCAGGGAAGCAACTTGATGTAGGAACTGTGAGTAGGAACACCTCCCTGACTCAGTCTTGAAGAGCCTGGTAAGGATTATTGGCACAAGTGACATGTAAAGGAGTAGGGAAGGGAGAGGAGTTGAGAGAGTCATGAAAGGGAAGTCGATCCAAGCAGAGAGAACAGCATGGAAGTGGTGCCTCTAAGGAACCAACATGTCTACACATTTGTCCTTCCACTCCCTCCTCAGAATGTGGAAGCCGAGGTCTCCTGCCTGGGTCTGCATAATATCCTCCCTTCTTGCCTACACTGCAACCTCCTCTCCCTCAATCTAGTCGAGCTGTTTTTCCTTCAAACATTACTCCAGGGCCACCTGGTTGCCTGTAAAGCAGAACCCCCAATCCTTGGCTTAGTCCACTTTTGCCCCAACATGCCTCTCCACCTCTGTCTTGCTTTCTTCTTCCATTGCTTTCCCCTGTGACTCACCATTCAAGTCAGGCCAAGGGCAAGGACAAAGTCAGCACCCACGAGGGCAGGAGCGCCACGCCTGATACCCTAGCTTGAGGATGATATGCAACTCCTCTTCCTGACCTTGTTCATGTTCATTGCCAGCCCGGATCTACTCATCCGACAGGACAGTTCTTCAGAGTCTGTCACTGACACCGAACCTGCTGGTTCTTTTCCCTGCTCCTGAATGAAACCCCACTTTGATTCAGCACCCATCTGTTACGTACATTTGTTCAGACTCACACACACATATCCTAATTCCAAACTATCTTGTAAATTCTTTGAGGGAAAGTTGTATTCATGAAGCATCAGGCAGAATTTCAGATGCCAGGCCCAGCACTTCACTTACGCTGTGGTGTACTGAAAACTCGTAAAAGCCTTGGGAAGTAGCTACTGTTATTATCTCCATTTTACATGTAAGAAAACTGAGGCTGAATCACATAATTAGCTTTTTCTTGTTTTTTACATTTTATCTAGTTAGAGGGATTTTGGGATCGCTAGTCCAACATATTTTTATCATAACCCCCAGTGACACCTCTTTGACAAAGAATCCCATTGAATTCTGGAGATCTCTGTAGATGATGTAGATAGAGATAGAGACGCATAGATTTAAATAGAGATAGAGATAGTTCTTATGTGATATAAACCACGGACCTACTGTGTGTTTTTTTTCTTTTTTGCTTTGCCCTTAGGAAGCTCAGGGTGACATTGAATGTGAATCATATAATGAAATTATTAATAGTAATAATTAATATGTATGTGTGTGTCTTCCCAGATTGTAGTCATTATCATTCACTAGGCGGCTCTGCGCGGTGCTTTCCATCCATCATCCCATTTAATACTCACAGCAACACTAAGAAACTTCATGCTCCCTGTCGAAGACCGGCTTCGATGGAGGTGCTGTAAGTGGGTCTGCATAAGTCCCTTTCCTTATAATACTTCTGATGTTGAATGGTCTAAGGTCAAAACTCATTTGTTGGGTGTATGGAATAATACTAACATAGCTCCTGATTTGACATCTTTACAAGACCAAATCAAACAAATGAGTATAGCTAGACTTTCCATTGGTTCCACTTCTTCTTTAGTACAATAACTTTTTGATGCTATTTCAAGTACAATTGGTTCTCAGTCCTAGTTATCCCTTTTTCTGAACATAGGGTTATTTGCCCTTTGCTTAATTGGCTTTTTGTTTGTTCTTCCAGTCATCCTCCAAGTAATTTGGTCTACAATTTCTAGCCTCCGCACTCAACTCGCTCAACCTCATTTAAAACACAAAAAGGGGAAGATGCTATGCCCATCCGTGCTGGCTGACAAGGTCACCTCATGGATGAAGAGACGGCTGCAAGGCACGCCTGTTTCCAACCCGCGGCTAGAACTTAGTTTCTTATCTCTGGTCTCTCTGTCTCTCATTTTCCTGTTAATCCTAGGAATTTTTATCTTTGGAGGACGGTTGGAAAACACCAAAGATAAAAATAATATACTTAATCAAACCCAGTCTTATGATAAGTGGGAGTTTTTAAGAAATCATTCTGAATCTAATGATTCATATAATTCTGAAAATATGACTGATAAATTTGGCCTGTTGCCCCAGCTCCCCCTTTCACAGATGAGGAAAGCTCTGCAAGTGCCTTGCATAAGCCCATGTAGTTCACAATTGGATCATCTGGGATTCCTGCTGGGTTCCTGCGTGGTTTCTGCATCTGCTTTGAAGTTCTGCTTCTCTTTGAATCTGGGAACTGTCAGACTTCTCTCTGGAGTCCAATGTCAAGCAAGGGGCCCATCACAAGGCAGGTTCCTCCCAGATCACACAAGAAGGTTACAAGCCTTTGACATGTCCTCAGGGTTCTCTAACACCTGCAGCCTCCTCCCTGCCTCCCTTCAGCACCCCAGCACTTTCTCTTCCCATCTGGACGTGGGTGTGTCCATGCCTCTGAGCCATGTTCACCACAACTCTCTCTCCCTGCACACACTGGCGCTCAGTCTCCCTGGGCCCCACCTTGGATTTGGTTCAGCCCAGCTCCTGCTAGGCCCGCCTCTCCCTGCTCCACACTTGTCAACTCTGACCTCTGAGTGCAAACTGCGGCCCCAGAGCCCAGGGCGAACCAGAGCCCACCACCTACCTGCACATGACATGTGGCACAGGTTCTTGCCGTGGTCACACCAGTCATTGTTGCGGATCTGAAAGAGGCCGAAGCCAGTGAAGTCACCACGCATGTTGTCGTAGACAGCAGTGGGGTTGAACTTGCTCTCAAAATAAGCTAGGCACACCCCTACAGAGGAACAGGCGGTGTGTGGCTCAGAGGGGAGCCGGAGTCATGGCCGCCTGGGCAAGGGCAGAGGGAAGAGAGGTGAGGAGAGAGGGGTCCACTCACAGTTTTCCAGTCGGTAGCCCTCAAAATAGTGCAGCCCTCCTTCATAGAGTTTCTTAGCCACTGTGCAGCGCCCCATGACAGCAGTGCCACTTGGGGCCACCAGGCAGCCCAGGAGGGAAAGAAGTGCACACACCTTCATCTTCTGCAGGCTCCTGGCTGCTCAGTGCGGCGGCAGGCAGGTGAGCGAGCAGACCACAGGTAATTCCTTCCAAGACCAGAGGGACACTGGTTCCTCTGAAGAAAGAAAAGGGCACTATGGGGTGGGGGTGCCCAACTCAGTGTGTTCAGAAAAACGGGAGCTCCCTTGGCTTCACATGATGCCCTTCCCCCACCTGTTTCTCTGTATCATGTCACTGCAAAGCCAGGATGCAGGAGCCCCGACTCGCCTCCTCTCCTTCACCTGTTCTCTAAGGAAATGGCTCTCTTGCAGATCTGCTTCTCTGCCCTCTATTCATTCCCTCCAGCAAAACCTAGTGGTTTCTCCTTGTATTTTTTACTCACTCATTGCTACTTGACTATAGACACAGATGCTCAAGACCTCTCTTCCCCTTTATTGTAAAAGCAGAACTTACTTACTGAATGCATTTTGGAAAACAGAAAGAAAAAAAACTGGGTCCTCTTGAGCACAAGCACTAAATTATCCCCATCATCGTGTCTATACTGGAATGTGTTCTCTGGATATTAATTTTTCTGGAAACTTGTACCCAGATTGCTACAAGCCAGGCTCCTGTGCTTTTCTCTTTCAGTCCACACCAGGATACAAAATCCACCACAGGCCCTTTGCACGTGCGTTTTCTGCTGCCTGGAACATGAGTCCTTCAACTACCACATAGCTTGCTTTTACTTGTCATGGTGTCAGCTAATATGAGTTCCCCTCCTCAAAGAGGATTCACTTACCACTATCCCATCACAGAAAATCGTTATTTTCTTCACAATGTAAGTTGATATCAGAAATTACCTTGTTCATTTGTCCATCTCCCATATCAGAATATAAGCACCAAGAATGCAGAAACCTGGTTTGTTTTGTTCCCTACTTTGACCCCCAAACTTAGAACCTGGTGTGCAATCAGTACTCCATGAATATTTGTTGAATGAATGAACAAACAGAACTGTGGTTGGATAAGCAATGTGTAAAGTTGCTAAGTGTCTCCTGTCCTGGGTAACATCACACCCATCCCAGCTCCCTCCCAACAACACTGGCTTACCAGTCCTGCACCCCTTGGTGCCTCCTTGGTGCGGCAGCGGGGAGAAGCCACTGCAGTGACTTTGATGTTTGTTGCAGGAAAGTTGCTCTGGCTACACTTAGTTCCCTGGATTTTTCAGATGCCACGTCCTTGATAACCTATTTGCCTTCACCCAAGAGTTCCTAAACCATGTGTTGCTCCGTGACCTCTCTTCTAGAATCTTTTCTATGACATCAGTTGCTATGCACCAGAATATTCTGAACAGGGAGAGATCTGTCACCATTGCATTTGAATTCATTTTCTATTGTTGCTGCAGCAAGTTACCCCACACAGAAGCCTAAACACATATTTACTGTCTTTAGAATCGGTAGGTCTGAAGTCGAATATGGCCATCACTGGCCTAAAAGCAAGATGTTGGCAGGGCCATGGTCTTTGTGAGGGGCTCTAGGGAAGGCTTCATTCCCTTGCTCATCTACTGCACAACAGATGAGTATGTCATACAGATCGTTGCAGAACAAATTTCTTGAGGCTACAGAACCGAGAGCCCTGCTTCTGGCTGGCTGTCAGCTGAGGGACACTCCCAGGGGCCATCCACGTTTCTTGCCACCACCTTCCTTCCTCTATTTTCAAAGCCAGGAAGGGCTGGTCAACCCCTCATGCTTTGAATCTCTCTTGTCTCCTCTTCTATTGATATATCTCTCCCTTGTAAGGGTGCTCGTGGTTAGACTGGCTCACCCAGACAGCCCAGGATAATCTCCCCCTCTCCAGGTCCTTAACCTCAATCACATCTGCATAGCCCCTCTTACATTGTAAAAAGCATATTCAGAGGTTCCAGAGGTGAGGGTGTAAATATCTTTGGGAGTCTGTTATTCTGTGTATACAGTACTCTTCTGGGCTCCATAGAACAGCCTCCAGAATGGAACAGTAGGAGAAGACCTTATTTTGTTCCTTGGTTCACGATGGGGTCAGGTCAAGGACAGCCTTTCTTGGAGTCTGAGCAACCTCGTCTGTGACATCTGTAACATGTATCAGCCTGGATTATTTCTAAGATCCCAAAAAGTTAAGAGAAATTGAGATGATTGAGGATAATACCGGCCTTTTAAAAAACACCGAAGCCCTTCTGGTTGACTCAGTTATAACTGAGAATTAGTTAATTAATTGAAGTGATCAAGTGGAGGGTCATAAAAGAAAACAAGGCATAAACACAGCAACTTAAACTCATAAATGCACATTTGCTCACCAATCTTCACCGACGGCCTTTTCTTAGGTAGGAGTTACTGACTGGAGCGCAAAGATTTGTTTAAATCACACTGTGCTATATTCCATTTGTAGCTACTGGAACATTAAAGTAGAAACTTAAAGACATAGACAACTCAACGTCTTCTAGATTTCCCCTATAGATTTTCAAGAATTTTCTAAACTTACAGTAAATTGTTCGTTAGCAACATTTTTTTTGGCATTCTTTTTTTTTATCTTTTTAAATTTTTATTCATATCTTTTACATTATTGTGTATTCCCCATAGATTACCCACCACCGATTCACCCGTGAACCATCACCATAGTCCCAGTGTGTAGGCTGTTTCTTTGTTTTGGTTAATGTCTCTTCATTAGCAAAATATTTTTGAATAACTTACCTTTATCACATCTTTCAAAGCACTCAATTTATTTTTTATTATTACCTTAGAATGACCATCTCATCCCCATCTGCCTGGAAAAGTTAGTCACTCTGCTTTAAGCTTTATACTCACATTAATTTACAAAATAGTACTAATAGGACATCTCTACTTCCTTTCAGCCCTTCAACTGAATTTGCTAAAATCACCACGACTACTCATCACTGTAGGACAATTTGCAACTTTATGTACATTTAAATAGTTTTTCTAAGGTAGCCTGAATGCTTGTGCTTTCTGGAAAATCCCTAGTCGAGATGGACTCTGTCTCTTCCCCCAGAGTCAGGAAAAGGGGCTGGAACTCCTTCAGGGTAGGTCTGCCTATTAGCACCCCCTGCCTTCCCAGCCCCTCCAGCTTCTGGCCTGTCTTCATTCCAGTGCAGAGGCTTCAGGGCACTCTATAGAGTGCCCTGGAAAGCACAAAGGATGCTACTGTTAGTGTGGGTGAGGCTGAGGCAGAAATGGCATGAATGGTTTAGGGCAGGGGTTGGCCAGCAGTCCGTCCTCCTAAATAGTTTCTTTGGAACACAGCCACACTCCCCTCCCCACCTCCATTCATTTATATATTGCCTCATGTCTGCTTCTGGCTACATGAAAATTGAGTAGTTGTGACAGAGAAAGAAGATTATGCAACACAAAATATTTGCTCTTCACCTCATCACCAACAAAGTTTGCCAACCCAGCTTTATAGCATGGAACTTGGGCCAGACCAATCCGGCTCTGGGTTGGAATCTTGGTTTTACCATTAACTAGTTGAGTAATCTAGGGAAGGTGCTTCTCCTCTTTGCGCCTCAGTTTACCCATCAGTAAGATGGGGTGAGGTTAAACAGAGTAAGCTTACAGAGTAAGCACTGAAAGACAGTGACAGAGATGTGGCTAATGGTCATAGTTGTTTGGGAGGAGGCCTAACCCTAGACAAGTTCAATAGTTCAGAGTAAAATTATTAGTTCGTTCCATGGTAAAACTCTTCCCTGGAGGATGTGCAGATAAGCTAAAACCCAAAGCCTTCAATTATCTTTCCTTAAGAATAATTGGAAATTGGGCAAAAGACATTAACAGGAAGTTACAGAAAGAGAAATGCAAATGACTCTCAAACATGAAAACATGCTACCCATAATAAAAAAGATCCAAATCAAACCATTTATCCCACGTTCAAATAGCAAAATCCAAGTGTGATAATATACGGTGCTGGCAAAGCTATGGGGAAATAGGCATTCTCACACTCTGCTGGAATATAATGGTTATAAAGCTATGAAAGTCAGTTTGGCAATATCTAGCAAAATTACATAGCCCCCAAATCACAAAATTACAAATGCATATTCCATATGACCCAGCAATTACACTTCTATGTGTTTATTCTAAGGTGCATCATATGTCTCATGCTGAATGATATGTATACAATATTATTCAATGAAGCATCAAAGCATTAGGTTAAAATAGAAATATTGGAAACATGTATTGCCATTGCTGAGAGACTGATTAAGTGTTATAGATTACTTTCATTCCATGGAATTTCTTTCAGCCTTGAAATTCATGAGGCAACTCTCTATATACTAATAGGTTAAATGAGAAGCAGGAGGCTTAACTCAGTATCTATGTGTGCTATCATTTTGCAAAACGGTAATATGCATAATTACTTGTGAAGTATATGGAAAAATAGACAAGAAAATTATGGCAATGTTTGACTATGATTTCAAAGCAAGTCAATAAATTACCTATTTAAAAAATGAAATGAAATATTTTAAGAGGTTCTAATGGCAGAGAAATAGTTTGAATAATTGTTCTCATGCTGGGAGTTTTAAACACACACACACATACACTAAACAGTTTCTAGTAGCTTGACAGCATGAACTGAATTAGAACTGTCTAGAGTAAATTTTGTTTTAAAAATTAGGAATATGTAATAACCAAAGAGCTGACTAGCAAAATCAGACAATCATTATAGTCAGACACTGCTACTCGCACCCTATCAAACCAGGGAAGCCGACTCCTGTCTTCCCATAGTTGGTCAATCAGTAAAAGAGCAGCTATTTTTTTTCTCTTTTAGGTTAAATTGAATATTATCCCAAGTTATCAAAGCTAAGCATTGAGCCATGCCACAAATAAATGAATGCTGCTTAGTAACCAGCAGACTGACCTCCCACCCCTTGCTTTTCTGGGAAGTAGCAGAGAGCAGGCGAGTGGCAGCCACAGAATCACAGGCCGCTCACCTTCCATTCCCCAGGCCCAGTAATCCAGGAAAAGCCTCCAATTGTTAACCTCCTTGGTCCCAAGTCATCCAACAAAGCTGGAGACACCTCCCAAGTGGAGAAGACCTAAATATACACACAGGCCACTTTGGGCTCCAAAGCCAGAAATGTGTACATAAAAGGGGCCCTGCCCGGTATTCCACGACAGCCCTGGTTTTTAAAGAGGTCATTTCTCAACTGTCATCCCAGTGAGATAGAGCTTGCTGGTTCCAGACACAAGTAACTTACAGGAGTCAGGAGCCCTGAACCAGGGTCTAACTCAGCCACTTTTGACTCAGCCCTGGGATGAGGGATGGCGACCCAGCCCTGAACTCTTAAGAACACCCCTTTGTGTGCTCTTTGGGCATTGCGGTCCCTTAATTTACCCTCATACTTGACCCTCGATGGACTTCTCCTGAGCCTTCCCCAACAGATGGCTCCATCTGCTCTGAGCCTTCACCAGATGACATTGTCTATAATTGCAGGTGTATCTGTGTCAATATCTGCATCTGTATCTGTCCAGTTTTTGCAGATAAATGCCTGGAGACAAGAAAAGGTGCTGGCCATCCAGTCCTCAACACTCAGAAACATCTGAGGTAGGCGATCCCTTTGAAATGTTCTAGATGATCTGTTTTCAAAATTGTTTACTATGGAAGCACAGGTGCAAAGCAATCTCATGCAGAAACCTCCCTGCTCACTTTCTTGCTTCCTGTGCAAATGGTTCACTGGGGCCATTTGGGAGCTTATGGTGATGCATCCAGTTTGTCACACTCTTCATAGCTGAGCAAGACACAAATAGGACATGAACCAGAACGCAGACTCTGAGTCCCAAATAAATGGGCCTGGAAATACGTTTTGGACCATCCAGTCAAGGTGCCCCCTATATCAAAGCCTCCCTATAGTGTTTAGGCATTGCAAAGGTTGGGGGGGGGGGCTACCCTGCCCTGTGAGTGGGTATATAGCCCAGTTCTGCCAGGTAGGACATGAGGGGAGTGCACTGGGAACAGGGGCTTCTGGAAATGACTTCCACTTGGGCAAGAGAGACCGAAGGGAAGAGAGCGCCTCTGCTCCAGGGCCTCCCTCCTCTGAAATCAGATGTGCAGGCCTGATGGCTGAGTGGCTGCTGCCACTTTTTGATGAGTCTCACCCCACTGATCCCCGAATCGATATTTGCAGTCACCCACCTCCAAGCTTCACGTACAGGAAAAAGAAAGCTCATGGCAGGAGTCCCCTTAGGTCACCAATTGTATTTGCTGCTAGAAGCATCTCGAACTGATTTGAGGTATGTGTGTAAATCCACCACACATTTATTTCCAAATTCCAGCACTTTTAGTTGTGGTGTTGCTTACCTCGTAGAAAAAAATCCCAGCCCATCTGAAATGGCATCCGAAAGTAAACAATCCCACTGTGTTCATTGAGAGCTCGTCTGAGGCAAACTGTGTCTGTAGTGGTGAGGAAGGGGCTTGGAAGTGGAGCATTTTCTTTTATGAACATTCTTCTTGGACAAAGCCTCCCCAGCTACCCACAAGGCAGGAAATGAAAGGAGAAAGATGTCAGGCTGTGGCAGAGAAACACAGGGGGCCAGCCCAACCCGACAGGGGCTGTGGTTCACATCACAAAGCGGGGAGGGGGAGGACCCAACAGGAGCCCCCACATACACCAACAGATCATAAGTGTTAGGTCTGTGAAATGAAAGGAGTCACCCCAGACCTGTGTGATTGTGGTGAGGGTTTCCAGGGATTCTGGACCTTCAGTGTTAAAACTGGGAAATTCCTGGGTGTGGAGACTTAAAAGATGCTTTATTTGAATACGTGAGCCACTCATGAACTACAGCCCCCTCCTCCTAAACCCTGCCATCCCTATCACAGGGGAAATAAGCAGCAGAGCCAGGCTGGCCTATAGTTTGGTGGAATCTGGATGGTATTATTTCCTTGTCATTCCATAGTAAACAGAAGGCAATGAATGAATGACTCTAAATAGGGCAATACTTATATTTATATGACAGTTCTGTTTCCAGCATGGTTCTTTTCCACTGACTAACCTGTAAGTTCCAGCAACTGGCAAACATGGGTGAATATACTACCTCCCACCCTGGGTGTCATGGGGTGAAGGAAATCCACTGGAGGCCACGAATCCAAAAAAAAAAAAAAATCACATGCATTTCATACTTGTACCTTTCTGCCTTGAAGGATCTTGCTTTTCATTTGAAGAATTGATATGAGAAAGTGAGTTACAATCTAAAGTATGTGCCCTCTACCAAAGAAGAGGGGCTCACGGGAAGTGCCTGAGGTGATGGCCACCTTCCCTGGGGTCCAGGCTCTTGGGACAGTCTATATGCAGCTCCCATTTGATGCTCCCAGCAGTTCTGAGAAGTGGGTACTCTTACCACCCTGTTTTACACAGGGGCAACTAATGCTCACAGGATGTAAGTAACCTACCCAAGGTCACATTTATAGTAAGTGGGAGACCCCACGTCTGTATGACTCTAGAGGTGAATGCTTTAAACCCACAATCTGCTGCTGTTGCCTCAGGACCAGAGATCTGAGTGGTTCCTGACATAGGATGAAATACTTCAGTCTCCAAACCTGTTTCTTTACATGAAAATAGGAATAGAAGTAGTGCTGGCCTCACCAGGTTGTGGAAAGTTCGAGTCTACAATAAGCCCTTTGCAAATGCCAAGGACAGGGAGAGGAATTCAGCACAGAGTGGTGCGAGCAAGCCAGACCGGCAATGAGGAGGCAGAGCAGGCAAGGCTGAGGGCTGAAGAGGTCAGCACAATGGTTCTTGACCCTGGCTGCACATCGGAGTCACCTGGGGGGATGTACCCCAGATCCGGTAAGCGTGAGCATCTGGGGACCCAGGTCAATATCTCCATAGCTCCGCAGGTGACTCCGACGTGCAGCCGGAGATGACAGCTTGTGGCCCTTTGTTCTTAAGTGTGTGTTCTTGGAGGAACATCAGTATCGCTGGAGCTGGTTAGAAACGCAGTATCTCAGGCCCCACCCCAGATGTGCTGAACAGGAATCTGCACTGAGCTAGATCCCGGGGTGATTCGTGAGCACGTTATAGTCTGGGCACCCCCAGTCTAGCCTGTGGGTCATCCAGGTGGGGGAACAAGCAAAATGCCAGGCCAGCTTTGAACCTGATTGAAATCCAAAGTGCAAGCTGGAGTGGGAAATGAGGGGTGGCGATTTACAACCCTTGCTGACGGGTAACCGCCTCTCCTGGCAAATGCAAAGGGCAAGGGTGGAAGATCTCTGTGTGTTTAAACTTCAATGAGCCTGCAATTGTGGGTGCTCAGGAAGCCGGGGCTTCTGCCAGCCGCCCAATGTTTGCTCATCTGCTGCTGTATCAGCCAGAAAACTGACATTATCTGGTGTCAACATGCACACACCGGGCCCTGGCCTGAGATTAGCAGGAAAAGATCAGCCTGTGTGAGGCCTTGGAGACAGTGCAGAGAAATGATTCCCAAAGGGCCTCTCCTCACCCAGAATGAGCTACTCCCCATCAGGGGGCCAGCCTGCCGCTGAAGCAGGCTCTGAGGAGAGGGGTTGGCAACTGAGCCTCAGCACAGCCAGAGCCTGCCCTCTTGGGCCGGAGCTTAGGCCATCTCTGCTGTGGCCAAGGTGTGGGGAGGGAAAAGGAATATATTACTTCTAGAACCTAAAGGGATGATATAGACTAAATTCTCATCAGTTTCCTACCTCCAGTCATCCCGACTGGTTTACCAACACTTGATAAAAACAGCTAAAAAAGTAGATTCTCTATCCTCCATTGAAAGCACTCAAGAAAACAGTCCAAATAGGAAGTCTCCATTGAAAAAAGCCAATTAAGTCTGGTTCAGTATCCTCCATGACTTCAGAATGGTCAACTCTTTGGATTGGCCTGTGAGCATCTAATTGAAGATATGGACCCTCTCCCTGAACAAGGAACATAAACACGGACTCGCACCTACAAGTCCAGGGAATTCACAGGCCCCTAAATGGCTTCCTTGAGCTCATCTCAGAGTTTCCTGGCTACAGCTGAAATTCTGCTGGTTTGCTTCCCATCATTCATGCATATTTCTAATCATGCCGCATTTCTTCCTTTCAGAGTCTACCACTTTCAGCCTCTGTCCCCAAGACTGGAACATGAGGCCCAGGGCTGAGCAACGCAGCGCCCCACTCCCTGGCCACATCGCCTGCTTCGGAGACAGGCACATGGGCCCATATGGGACCCCTAAGGCTCAGGGACAAGTAAAGGAAGGACTTTTACACTTTACTATTGATGGGAAGCAGGAAGGCTCTGCCACGGGAGTTGGAAGATGGCAGTTGCCACCTTCGCCTCACAGCAGAGTCTTTGTGAGGGTGGAGTCAACATAGAGAGAGCAGGAGAGAGAAACCAGGTCCTGAACACAACATCTGAGCCCTGAAGTCCCATCACAGCCACCCCTGGAAGGGTTAGAGAATAAACCCAGAGAGCCCGGGCTTAAACCAGCTTGAGTCATGTGTATTCTGATGGATTATTTTTAATTCATTGGATATTTTGATAGCTCTTCATGCAATCACCAACTAAACAAGTAATGTCACTATGCAAATGTTCTCTTTGCCCTAATGTTGGCCTTCCAGCTTTGATAAATTTCTTCAATCCTCAGCTCTTCCCAGACTCTTTAATAAACCCCTCCAATACAAGGCACTAACTCTGATCGGTACCAGTGTTTATCACGCACCAGAGAATTGCAAATTGTGACATCCTCTCAGGATATTGCAATAAGCAAATTATAGAAATCTGACTAAAGCAGCCTCTCATGAAGGAGGTCCGGCTTTGAGGAAATTACTTAACACAGAATTCTAAAATCAAACAGTTCAATGCTCTAATTGTGATTAAAATATAACTAAGTATGATTATACTTAGACTCTTAGACTCGGGGAAGAATGTGTCATTTTTTCAGTGTCCCTCTCTGTGTCTCTCTCCCTCCTTCCCCCCAAATAGGAAGACACGCACCCATCCCCACTGGGGGAGCTCAGCATGCTGCCATGGGGTCTCCACTCTCTGCACATGTTCTATACTCTAGTATGTCAAGTTCAGCATACACAACAGGGAAGGTTTCTCTCTTCCAAAACATTTCTAGTTCATTAAAAAGAAAGAACGACCCTATCTCAGACTCTTTGGCAAGCAGCTCCCAGAATTGCCCGAAAGTTCATTTAAAACATTTAATGGACAGTTTTTAGAAAATTCATTGGTATTTAGCTGTTTCCTGAGCTGTGATAATGAACTACTTCCTTCTTATGCCCCCCTCATCCCGCCCCAACCTCTGTCTTCATTTCCACTTTGATTTTTCTCCATAGCACCTGTCACTATCATATTACATATTTGACTTATATGTGACTATGGTGTTCTAGTGGTGTAGCCCCCACTAGAAGAAGGTAATCTGCAGAAAGGCAGTGATTTTTCTCTGCGTTGCTCCCTCTGTGCCCCCAACACTCGGTACAGTGTTTGATAATGTGGTAGGAACTCATAATTACTGAGTAATTTAGTGCCTACCAACTTGGATTGCTTGAAGACAAAGTGAGTTTACTTAGAAAAGTGTCCTGCACCAGACAGGCATTCAGTGAAGTGTCACTGTTATTAATATTATTCAATAGTTTGACCAGTTAGTTTTCAGAGACTGGTCATTCCATGTACCAATGTTTAAGGACTTTTCTTTCAATCCCCTCTTGCCTATTTTTCCCTGAAACGAACACCCCTTGTTCTTTGGTGAAGGTTTGAGCCTTCTCCACTAAGGGGGCACGTATGCTTACCTCATGGCCATCGGAGCACATTGTCCCAAGACACTGTCCACACAGCCCACCCAAGCGTTGAGTCCTCACTGCCCAGGCAAGGCCTTTAGGGTTCTCCTTGAGCCTCCCCCATTGAGTAATCCCTCTTCCCCTACCCACTTCCCATCACCTGACTTCTCTACTTCCCAAAAACTTTTCTCCCCCACACCCTTCTACAAGTCCTCCTTGCAGAAATGTTTGGAACCCATGACCCCATCCTCCAGCACAAACCACAGACACCAACTGCAGAATGGAGAATGCTCTGACCAGTGGCCCCCTCAGCCTGCACGTTCACTTACTACTCCCATCTTGTGAAAATATTAGCAACAGCTGGCCCTCCACCGGGCTCCGTGGCCTGGACACTTATTTGACACCTCCCCTGGGGGTACTCCCCTGTGTGAACTTCTGGGGTCTAGATGTGGTTCAGCCCTCTTCGTGGCCCCCAGTGGGAGCTCAAGGGCCCCTGTTGGACAAAAGAAGGATACTTCCTGAATGGCCAAGGTGGCATTGATGTCTCATCCATAGCCCGTGTTGAGTGGTCTGCATTATACATTTTAGGGTGCTCAGCTGGCGCCATCAGCAATGTCACCTGTTCTCAGCTCCCCACCTGGGCAGCAAAAAGCCTTGCTTTAGATCTGCTGAAGGAGAGATACTAGAGAAATGAGACGTGTTCATGAAATCCTCTCCAAAAATATTTGACGGCCACAAGGAGAATGCAAGAGCTCAGTGGTGCTGGGTGTTTCCTCCGTGGGGCAAGTATTATCCCCTCAGATTCGATCGCTTTTACAGATAAATAACAGGAGCACAGGGAGAGCGAGAATGACGGCCACGTGGAGAGAGGAACTGCCACAAAACCCCAAGGGAAAGGACAAAACCAGAAAAGCCTGTTTAAAAAGACAGACAGCAAACCTAGTGGGGGACTAGGGGGAGGACAGGATCACAGTAACTGAGTTTTCTCAAAAAATTGATGTAGCAATTAAAACAAGTAGGAATGGTTTAAAATAACCACTTTGACAGCTAGAAATAAAGTAAAAATAAAAAAGGGGGTGGAAAAAGAAAAGAAACCATCTGAGACTTAAAAGATAAAGTACATGTGTTTCATCCCGAAGAAGAACACAAAAGATAATTACCAATCAGCTGGGAGCATTCTGAATTTGGTGAGTGAGGGAGGGGGCTCATCTGCAGTGTTGGGGGGTGGAGGAGCTTCCAGGATTCTGCTCAGGGCCTTCTTCCTTGCATAGACCCCCCCCACAGTATTCGTGGGCACTGCCAGCAAATCCCAAACACACCAGCCTGTTGAGAGACTCAGCCCAGTCTTTCACCTTGAAGCCTAGGAGTTTGCAATTATCTCCCAGGCTCTGTTCACTCCTCTCCACGCTGAAGCACTGGATGAGGAACAGGAGACATGGGGAGTCCTTTCAAAGTGATACTCCATGGACACATGAATCTCCTGAGGCGTCCCGTCAGAATGCAGGTTCCGGGCTGCAGATCTGGGGTGGACCCAAGGCTTGACATTCATTCTCAACTTCCCAGGTGACACCAGTGCAGCTGCTCCCCAGTTTGAGCTTCATGCCCAAGAGAGCAGCTGCTAGCAAATCAAATACAATTCAATGTTCACTGTCTCCATCTTCCTGGCCAATTTTAAGTGTCCCATGGCTACCACACAGCATAGAGCGAAACACAATGCCTGATCGCTCCAGAAGGTTCTATGGAGCAGCACCACAGACCCACAGCCTCTGCAGGAAGAGACCCTTCGCTTCAATGTTGGGCAAAGTTCCCCTAGTTGATCCCTGAAGGATCCAGGAGTCTATATATATACAATAGACAGATCTACTATATAAAGTAGATATATATTTATATAGTAGATACATACAATAGACATATTTTATAAATATATATTACATACATATTACCATTTTCAGATCTAATTTTAAAAATTACTCTTTTGACTATTTTTCTTTTGCTTCCTGGTACACATTTTCATTTTCATTTTCCACAAAATCAGTTTTCTTATCTTCTCTTTAAATTTCTATTTTATTTATATCATTCTATTATTTGAAAAAAAAGCATTTGAACTTTTAATATTTCCTAAGTAGCTGACTTACCAGGGGTCATAGCTCACAAACACCAGAAAACAAACCCAGTCTGCTAGATACGCACCATGACCTTCCTCCTTTCGAGGTCATGCTGCCTCCTCGGGATTTCCCGGAAGAGGGAAACCCCCTCTTTGCTCTCACACCTTCAGGCTCGTTCAGACCTACGTGCCTTCACACACGTTGTTCCTTATGCCTGGGAAACCCTTCTTTCTTTCTTGATCTGCCTAACTTCTATGCATCCTTCAAAACCGAGCCATCCTTCTTGGTATCCTCCCTGTACCCTATGTCTGCTTTTCATAGCCTCTGTGACAGCATTCTTCCCACCGAATTCTAACTGTCTGTTTCCACCTTTATGAATTTCTCCAGCTCAAGTCCGAGGACGTGTCTGCATGGTCTTTGCATCCCTTTCCTAGCCCAGGACCCCCCAAAACAGTGAGAGTACAATCTGTTAGAAGATGAATAAATCCTTAGTTTCAGTTGCAGTACAGCTGTTTCACAGGGTTTTCATAAATAAAGAAATCTCCAACACTGCAAAAATTAATCTGCAGATTGAGGAAACGAGTCGTTCATAAAAATAAAAGTGCTGTGAATGCAACTGGGAAGCCTATCCTTTCTATGGAAACTAATTGCCCCCAAAGGGCTCATGGTAAATAATGAGTATCGAAGGATGCCAGAATTATTTATAAAGATTTGGCTCTTGTGGCTTTGATAAATTTATCATGAAATGCCCTACAGAACACAAACATCAGTGTCAGCCTCTTGCTTCTGTGATTAATAACTTGAATTGTAGTTAAGACTCTGCCTCAGATTGGGTTTCAGAAACATTAAACACCTGGAGAGAGAGAGAGAGAGAGAGAGAGAGAGAGAGAGAGAGAGAGAGAGAGAGAGAGAGAGAGAGAAAAGCTTTGGAAAAGTAAAGCTCTGATTATTTGAAAATACATCTTTTAGGGACTGCAAGTTTTTGAGACATCTATTCCAAATCCCTACTCATTTTTCCTCCCTTTAACTCCTGAGCAGGAAAAACTGCTTTTGTGAATTTAATAAGCTTCCAACCTAGAAATCAGGTGGACATTAGTGATTCTTGGGAATAAACAGATAAAGCATTAAAGATCTCAGTTTCACTCAAGATTTGTGACTCCAGAGATCTCTCTGACCCACCTTGCCTCCACCTTCAGCCCTCAGGGCTTTCCCTGGAGCTGTTAAGTTTGTTAGTGCATAAGTTGAAGGGCAGTGGAGGCCATCCAGGTGGAGGTCATCATCAGCTGAGCCCTCTGGCCCCTCTGAGGCCGCTCTGGGCAGAGGGAAGCGCTCCCCATCCCTGGAGGAGCGTCCCTCTGTGAATCCACGGTAAACGGAATTTTACCGCTTGTCATTCCTTTCTACTCTAAAGGGGTAGAACAGGGCTCTGGGAAGCGCCCAGCCCCACCCCACCCCCAGTAGGGGAGGGAGAGCCTGAGCAGCTGCCAGGCCAGGCGTGGGCTCCAGGTCTCGGTGTCAGAGGAGGCTCCGCTCTAACATCAGGTAATCTTCTCCCAGGGGAGTGGGGACCCTCGGCTGGCCCAAGGGTGTAAGATCAGAGTGTGCAAAGGGAGCATTTGAGGGGATTCTTCAGAGGAAACCGCTGAGGTCTCAAGAGGTGTGTTGGAGAGCCCCCTCTGTCTAGTGTGGGGACACCCTACGATTTCCTTCGGGTTCTCTGTAGTTGGAGGGCAACAGGGCCTAGAGTTGCACTCCTGTCCAGGAAGTGTGTGTGTGTGTGTGTGTGTGTGTGTGTGTGTGTGTGTGTCCTGTGGACCGGATGTGGGCCATGTGAGTCCTGCTCAAGGGGGCAACTAGGAGGATAAAGGCCCCCAGGAAGAGAACTGGGAAAGGCGGGCACATTGCTAGTGGCACCAAGTCACCCTCTGCTCCCCTGCCTCCATCTACTTAACCTTGGTGGGGTCCCAAGCAGCAGCTTGAGAATGGGGGAATCGTGGTGGGGTAGGGAAGAAGTGACTTCTGCTAAGGGAAGCCTTAGCGTGGAGGGAAGTCTGGGCTTTGAGTGATGTATTAATCATGTCTTTTTAGTCTCTGTTTTGAGGGCTTTGACATCTTGGGTCTTTGCTGACTCGGGAGGAAATGTCTCTCCCAAGGCTAGTCAATTCTTAGAGTCTAAAAATAAATAGGCTTGACCCATACTCCAAACCATCTTTCACTCTTTGGGCCACTGTCACCCCAGGGCCAGGTATCTTGGGAGAGCCCCCGTGGCCCAGAGCCTGCGGACATCACTCCAACTAGCCAATCCTAAGCCTGACCACTCAACCCTATGGAAACTACCCTAAAGGCTCTTGCCCACATTTCCTCTCACTCCCTCTGCCTGACCCTTGTGCTTCTATGTGTGTCTCCCCTTCTCACCCCCACACCCCCGCATGGCATGGCGAGTCCCTTCTCTTGGGATCAGTGAGTATAATAAACTCTTTTTGATGCAGTTGTCTCCTGATCTGCTGGCCTCATTATATTTGAAAAGTAATAAAAACCACATTTTAAAACGCAAAGGCTGAGGCACTGATTAACCTCTTTGATTGGTTGCATTCTTGTTATTAAAAGCAATCCTATGGCAATCTATTCCAAAGACTGAGTAGGAAATAAGTTATTCATATTTCTATTCAGAGACTGGAGAAAGTCACTCCCCTGATAAATTTTAAAATTTATCATGAGACAAAAAAATAAAGTTACATTTTCATTATGATGTGAGGAGTACTTACTCAATATGCCAGTTCCCACTGTTTTTAAATCACTCTTATTATTCACAGCCTGGAGTATTATTACACTTTAAATGACAAAAGTTCTTCTACAGATGAAAACCTTCCTAGGGCTTTGGAGTAAGGGACTTTGAAAACCATCATCACACATGTCACAGTCTTGCTGTCCTGTGATTGTCTGAAAATGTTGGTAGAAAAGGAACATGGGGCTGGGTGTGAGGAAAGCAGCCAGGCCAATTCAACCTGGGTATTTGGAGATGAACAAGGGCAGGCAGGTATGAGAGCAGACATGCCCCGTGCCTGCTTCTGGCCCTGGGATGTGAAGGGGGCTCTGGAGAGACGGACACATGGACAGAGGGAAGGGCAGCTGGTGAGCGGGGGCACGGCCTGGGACGGTCTCCTGCTCGCCCTGAGAAACCACCTGAGATACAAAACATTTGAAGAAGCTGGTCAGGTGCCAACCAGCTGTCAGAAAAGTGGAGTAATGTCTGTAACAAACTTGCAGGGAAACCGAGTTGGAAAAGCTATAACCAACCAGCTCAGAAAGTCTGGGCCCTAGAGAAGAACGCCCAGGAGATCCACGTGAGCTCCTCAGCCCGCACCCCTGGAAACACAGGGCTAGAAGCAAAGTCAGAGAGTCATCACACTGGGGTCCTTCTGACCATTCTCAGACTTTCGGGGCATGAGATCACCTGGGGTAGCTCTTTAAAATGCTGGTTCCCAGGTTTCATCCCAGATGATGCTGATTCAGCAAATTCCAGAGAGGCCCAAGAACTAACATTCATCAAGCAGTAAAATGCCTCAACGGCACTGTAAGGAGCACTCCGTCAGCTGGTGCAATAGACCTGTCACCCGCATGGCCCTGAGAAGTCCCTGATTTATTCCTTCACCAATCCTAATGCCTGATTCAGCACTGCCTCACAGCCTCCCTCCATCTACACACACACACACACACACACACATACACACAAGACTCCTGAGCAGTGGAGATCTACCTAGGACCTTCAGGCAAGGCTCAAAGCATGTGCCGTGGCACACGCATGGCACTCCCCTGCCAACCTCCCATTTGCGCCTCTCTTCCCTGGTCTTTTCATATGCACCATGAGGCTCCATCTCTCTCTCTTCTGAGCTCCCCCAACTATTCTAAATGTCTGGTTTCCTGTCTCCTTCAGATACTGCAGCCTTCAGTCAAATGTAACCCCACGCCATTCTACCAGCTCTGAGTACTCAGATTTTGCCACAAGATGCCCTCTGCCTGCTAGGATCCATACCCGAAACTTTATAAGGGAAGTTGCAAGTAACAGCTTTTCCCCAATAGCCACAGCAAGGGTGAATTCTCCCTGGTGAGGCATCAGTGAGGAGGCCAAGCAACTGACATCAGCCACACCCGGACACCCAAAGATGGTGACTACATGGGTGACAGAGGCCAGTGGGCCAGCAGGAAAGTGCAAATTAAAGCCACAGTGAGAACCATTTTATACTAGGATGGCTAGAATGAAAAAGTCAGATGGTACAAATGTTGACAAAACATAAATTGGAACCCTCACATATTACTCATAAGCATGTAAAATGGAGCAACTAATTTAGGAAACAAACTGTCAGTTCCTCCAAGAGCTAAACTTAGAGTGATCCTATAACCTAGCAATTCCACTCCAAGCTATGTACCCAAGAAGGGGAAAACATATCCACGCAAAGTTTTGTATATGAGTGTTCATAGCAGCGTTCTTCACAACAGCCAAAAGCCAGAAACAACCCCAATGTCCATCGGTCAACAAAAGGGTGAACAGACTGTGGTATATCCATACACAATGAGCAGAAGACAATAGACCATTATTCAGCAGTTTAAAAAGAATGAAGTACTGGTACAAGTTACAACACCAAGTGAAAAAAGCTGGTCACAAAAGGCCTCCCATTGTTTAGTTCCATTTATAGGAAAAGTCCAAAATAAGCAGATCCACAGAGACAGAAAGCAGACCACTGATGTCTGGGGCTGGAGAATGGGGGGCAATGGGAGATGATCACTCGTGGGCCCAGTGTTTCTTTGTGGAGTGAAGAAGATGCTGTAGAAGTGACAGTGACTACACTGAAAACCATCGAATGTTTTCAAATAAGGGAAATATGGCATGCGTGTTATATCGCAATAAAGCTTATTGATTTTTTTTTTAATAGAAAGGAAGAGAAGGACATCAGCAGGGGACCCCCTAGCCTTTCAGACAAGCAGGCCTGTGCTCAAGATCAGCTCCTCAGCTTCCTGACTGTGGCTTTGGGTGAGTGACAACCTCTTGAAATCTCAGTTTCCTTATCTACAAAGGAGGGACATGAATATCCATGCCACGGGTTTCTTATGAGGGTTGGCTAAGACCATGCGGGTGAACTGCATAATGTGAAAATAGAACACAGGCTAGATCATGCTCAGTAAGTGGGTGCTACTAGTGACATCAGTAATGGTAATAAGGGACGTGTCTTGCATTACCTCGGAAGTCTTTTCACTAATTCATTCATTCATTCATTCATTTGCTCATTCACTCATTCAGTGACTGCGCACCAGACACGGACTACTCTGTGTCTCACACTGTTCAAGCACTAGGGATGTAGCTGTGAGCAAGAAAGCAAAAACCCTGTTTGTGTGAGGCTCACACTAAGACTTGGTAAATAATCAGATCGGGACAAAAAAGGACCTCCAGACCCTCTCCTCTCCTCTTCCCTCCCCCCTTCTTTCCTCTCCTCCCCTAACCACAGTTCACTTGCAGGTTTTGTACACTGTCCTTTAAACGAGGCCATGTTTGAACCTAAAGTTCCCAAGACTTAGAAATCCTACATTCCTCTAGTTAGATGTAAATTCTGTCCACTCTATTCTCAAGACATCTTGAGCTCCATTTGGGGGCAAACAGGGCAACTAAGGTGTAAATATTCTTTCCAAATATCACTCTATGACATGATTTAAGACAGGCCCTCTTCCCAAGCCTGACAAAATTGAATTTCCCATCACTCTCAGTGAAAGCTCTGCTTCCTAGCACAAGCAATTCCGAATCGTCATCAAGATTCATGCTGCTAATAGGGCTTCATGTCTTTCTGATTCAGTTTGGAGCTTTCAAAACTGCCTTGATTAAATTTGGCTCTTCCGAAAATGTCAGTGGCTTTGATTCAGGAAGTGTGAATTCTGAACAAGTTTGCCAAGTGTAGGATGCTTCTCTTCGTCACACTTTCTTCAGTGACTAAGGACTATGTCTTACACAAATGGGTACATTTTTAGCCCAATGGCTGAGGAAAAACACTTGCCAGAATTAAATTCCCATTTCCCTTTGTCTCGCAAGATCCCTGTGCTGCGTCAGCCACGTCATACCCAGACCCCGACACATCAGCTGTGCACGTCCCACTTTTATTCGGCAGTGGCCCTTGGTCAGATGGACATGGCCTCGGCTGCTTCATCTGCCAGAAGGCGTGCTTGGCTGCAGCAGGCACCGCCTCGCTTTCAAGTGTCTGCAGCTTCCTCTGTCTCCTCATCGCCACCCGATCACACAGCAGGTTCTCTGTGCGATGCGTTTGGCATTGGCTGACAGAACAGACACAAAGACAGTCCCCTCTGGAAGCAGCTCCAGGAGCTGGTTGCTGCATTTTCTGACAGATGACAGGGGAGGGGTGGGAAGGGACCTGTCCACCTGTCCTGTAAGAGCCTGAGAACTGTGACAGTGCTCTCCCACACTCCCCCCAGCAATGGCCTAGAAACAAAGAACAGGGCTGGAGTGGGAATGATGGGAGGCTCAGGGAGATGAGACCATGCGTTGCCAGGAGAATCTGGAAATCGTCGCTGCATTTCCTCACGTGTCTTGCTTCTTCCTCAGTCCAACATCTGTGACCTCCTGGGAGGGGTGGGAGACGAGAATCTAAACCTTGGCTTGACTTTTAAGTTTTAAAAGTCCATTTTGAGTTTTCAGAGCCAGAAGGACCAGGACATGACATTTGGAGATAATCAAGAAACTTCAAAAATCTGTGATATGTCAGGGCATTTTTCCTGCTCCAGGGGAAAGGAAGGTTCCCAGGATGGAGGGAAGGAGAGCCTCTGGGGAGTTACTGGGGAGCAAGGGAGGTGGAAACTGGGGGTTTCCCTGGAAACAGCCCCTCTTTCTGACCCACCTGCCAGATGTAAACTGCAGGGGGTGAAGAAAGACAGAGGCCTGGGAGGCAAGGGGGCCCAGGGGAGAAGGCATCACATCCAGGGTTACCAGATAAAATACAATCCTTGGAACATACTTATACTAAAAATATCACTCATTTTTTCACTTGATGTGAAAATTTAACTGGGGGACCTGTAGTTTTGTTTGCTAAATCTGATAGCCATACTTGCACCTCACTCCCTGGGGAGACCCTCAAGGCCCCCCTAAAGAGGAAGACAAAGACAAGGAGAAGGGCTGCAGGGCTCAGGGGCCCGGGACAGCCTGGGGACCACTGCCACCTGGCGGCGAGAGGCAAGAGAAGGGAAATGGTTGCTCCTCCAAGGGAGCCCCTCTTCTAGGTAAGGTCCCAGAAGTCAGGTGAGAGGACGCAGCTGCTGCCACCTGCTGGGGGGGCACTCTAGGATGGCACAGTGTGGACTGATGGTGTCACCCAGAGCAGATTTCACACAAGCACACGCACACCTCTGCACAAAGATAATAAAACCCCACACTTATCAGGCACTAGCTAGTACCAGGGGCTATTTGCAGAACTTTGTGCTCCATGCTCTAAATGCTCCACACTGTCCCTCATCCTCACCTCTCATTCTTGGAAGCCCCCAATTCTTTGTAGCCATTTGCCAGATGAGAGAAAAGACAAATAAGTAAGTACCCCAGAGTCACCTCGCTGGCGGGTGGCAGAACAAGGTATGAGGCTGGCTGTCCAATCCCAGAACCCACCCTGTTAAACTCTGTGCTTTACAACTTACATCACTGGGGAGTGGCTACAACTGCAAGTTGCTAAACCCCAGTTAGCAGTGACTGAAACACACTGAAATTCATTTTATCATGTTTATGTGTGTGTGCGTATAGAACATAAATATATAACATATTAATGTTATATAATATTATAGAGATGAGATGCCTGAGATGGGCAGGAGGCCAGGACTATGGTGCCAACTCCACAAAGTTCCTTTCACTTCCCTCTACCATCTGTCAGTAACTTTCAAACTCGTGATCCAAAAGGGCTGCTGGAGGCTCAGCCATCACATCTGTGTTCCTAACAAGAAGAGGGAGGAAGAAATATGGGCTCCCTCCCTACCAAAATCTTCCTGGAAGCTCATGTCTGACCATGATGTCATTCTGCTGCAAAAAAAAGCTGGAGGAAGTAACCTCTAAGTTGGCTGGCAATGTGCCCAGCTACAATTAGGAAGAAAAGGAGAAAGTGACTATGAGAAGCAATAGCCATCTCTATTACCCCATCTCTAAAGTGTTCAGGTCCCTGGAACTACAGGCCCCTAAGAGATTTCCCTGCTGCCCAAACCCTTCCCTCCAGCTCCACCAGAGGTGGCTTCTCAAGGCATCTCCAAGAGCTGAGGCTGGAGGACAAGGCCTAGAAAATTCCCAGGGACTCTCCCACCATCACGGCCAACCCCACTTTGAAGCACCCTCTGTTCTGATTTCTGTCATTGTAGATTAGTTTGGCCTTTCCTAGAACATCATAGAAACAGAATCGCAGAGCTTGAGTCTTTCATGTCTGTTCTTTCCTGCACTGTGTCTCTGGATCCAGCCCTGCGTGTGCAGCCGTGGCTCGTTCTTTATCGCTGTGCAGTGCTCCATTAGACAAATATGCCACAATTTGTCCATCCACGTACCTGCTGAGGGACATGTGCCCTGTCTCCACTTCTGAGTTATTACAAATAACTTGCACAAGGCTGTTATGGATATTTTTTTGGTAAAATACCTAGGAATAGAATGACAGGCCAGGTAGGCCTGAGCTATAGGACAGATAGACATTTTACTGTTTCTGTAACTGTCAAGGGATATTCCTGAGTGTTCGCAGCATTTTAAACTTCCCTGGTGACGTGTGAGTGCTCCACAAGGTGTGTTCTAGGGAGGAGCCCTGAGGAGGACACTCTGTCCTCAACTGGACCACAATGGCCCGGTTCTGGCAAGATCACCCCATAGAGGTCCAGCCTGGGAAGCTGTGGCGGGGGTGCTGCTGCAGGATAACCTCAGGAGGCTCGGGCTGCGGAATTCCAGAGCAGGAGGCCGCACGGCCTGTGGCTGAGGCCAGCGTGGCAAAGGCATCCTGAGGCGGTGGAGACTTGAGCCCCACACAGAAGATGCTCAGGGATCTCCTGCCAGCTTTCCTGGCTGCACTGCCCTCCAGGAATGCCGGGAGACACTGGATATAAGAAGGAGGTTAGGAGATGCATTTCAGACATCCAGGATAGGCACCAAAGAGGAGTAATGGCCCCAAAAGAGAGCCAGCAATACCTTCCTCACAAATCTCCATAAATTCTAAGAAGGCAGGATGCAGGCACTCCTCTGATCTGGAGGAGAGGGAATTTGCAGGAGTGGGGGGCTGGGTGAAAGCTCTTCTCCCCAGTGGAAAAGCTGTGGCTCTTGGAAAAGTTCTCCAACAGTCTTAGGGTCTTTAGGTCAGGAACTCTGGAAAATTGACAAGGACTTTGGTTGACATGATTAAGAAGCATCTCTCTATTTCTTCTGCTTTTACTGTCGCCCTAACACTTAGTCTCTGCCACAGGCTATGACTATGACAGTAACGGGGGGGGAGTAGTTGTAACATATGTGGTATTAGAGGCGGTACGGCCTAGTGGTTAAGTAAGAGGAGCTCTGAAGGCACCCAGTCTGGGACTAACGCCCCACTCTGTTGTGAGACTTTGGATAAGTCACTGAAACTCTCTGTGCCTCAGTTTCCTCATCTGGAAAATGAGGATGATAATAGCCTGGGTTTCACAGACTTTCCTGAGGAGTAACTGAGTTACTATATATAAAGATCTTAGAGCAGACCTGAAACATAATAGATCCTCAATAAATTATGATTTGGGGATATCGAAAATTTTAGTTTGAAAGCTTGAGAGAAGAAACTGAGATACAAATCCAATCCTGGCTTAAGGCCTGGAAACACTAAACGACAGAGCAGTAATTCCCCCTCATGTGGGTGGCTCCAAGGCCAGGCCTCCATTCCTCACACCCCCTCCTTTTATTTACTTGATGTAAACGGCTGCGTGGTGTCCTGAGGCCGTAGGACATGGTGCCAGTGCCACCTGGTGGTGATGCTGCCACATCGCCCCAGGCTGGTGCTCCCACTAAAGACAGATGGAGAAGTCCTCAGAACCGAGGCCAACCATGGCATCTGACCAACGGATGTGACCAGCACCCTAGAGGCTTGAGCGTCTTGCTAGAATCTCTCCTTGAGACAAACACTATTCCGGGTTTGCCTGTGTGACTAACTCATCACAGTGTTGTTAGTTTCTAAATTGGCTTGTGCAGAAGACAGAAGGGCCAAGGAGGTGGGACAAGGGACTGGTAGGTTTTGATGGGGAAGATGCAACATCAGAAGGACTGAAGAATGGGCCTTACTGGAGAGGTCAGATTTGGCTGGGGCACAAAGGGGGAGCCTTCTTGCTACTTCTGTCCCCATTTGGCCTGTCTTTGTCAACTCCCCCTCTTGAGTGGAAGAAGATGACAATCCTTGATGGGGACCATGTTCTCAATCCTGGGACATGTCAGCCCTGTGTCCCTGCTCAGCTTCATACCCTTGGGCAGTTCCACAGTCTTGGCAGTTAGTTTTCCTTTGGGTTGTTCCATTTTCTGGGAAATGCTTTTCATCCCTGTAAAGAAGCAAAGTCTTTTTTCTCCCACCCATCAAGATTGTCAGAGGTGGTCCTATCACAAAAGATGCATTAACAAAAGAAAAAATGAAAAGGTTATTTACATGTGCCCCTAGCATGTAACCTATGGGAGCTCCCAGAGACTGGTGGCTCAGAGGGGTATTTGGAACTTACAAGGCACCTTAGGCTAAAGGAAAAGGTGGGGGAGACGAGTTATGGGCAGGTGACCAGGAAAAGCGCCGTAACAAGGGCTGGGCCCTGAGGTTCCTTTTGCAGCCGCAGGTAACCCCGCCACTGAAAAGAGTGGTTCTCCTCTTTCTTCCTGGTCAGATAAAGGAAGACATCTCTAGAAATGGAAATTTCCTTTATGATAAGTGCAAATGCCTTTGCAAAAAGGGCAAAGTTGTGCCCTGTTTCTAGAGGATGTCCTAGGTCTACTCATTTTCAGTGACCTTTAGTTCAAAATAACCCATATACCAAGAGGCCTATTTGGGGTGTGGCATGTCCTGGTGACATGCCACAACCCCAATACTAAAGCCCCTATGTAAGCATATGAACAATGGGTACCCAAAGACCTTAAAGTGTTGGGGGAGTACACATTCTAAGGGTTTGGCCATTGATAAAGGCAAAGAAAGCATACTCTTAGTGTGAAAAATCCTTAATTGGTGTGAATAGAATTTGTGTTCAGAGAGAGAGAAAAGAGAGAATTTCAAATAATGGATTTCCAGTAAAACTCCAAAAATTACCCATCCCCTTGGGCAAAATGTCCAACCACACAGGCTCAGCTAGAATGGAGGCCAGTGATACCCAAGCTTGCCACAAATTTAAGGCACCTTCCAGTAGGGAACCAAAGAAAGGGGTTGGGCACGTCCCTTGTTAGACCAAACAAGGATTTCATCTTTGTGCCAACATCATAAAGATGTTTGAGGTTGCTGCTGGCATCCAACATTACAACTTTATGACAGTTCTATATCACAAGGCAAACAAGATTTGGGTCATCATCTATGACGGCAGTTTTTCACAGCTCGAGGCTGCATCCCTAGGATGGCCCTAGTTCCCCATAAGGTCCCCATCTGAGGGTCTGTGCCTTTGGATCACCCAAGGAGGCCAGAGGATGACACCCAGTGGGCTCTGCCCTGGGCCAGGATGCTGTGGCTCCCTGAACATTCCTCCCCTTAGATCATTTACTTTAGGAAAATCGCCTTCGGAAGCTTTCTCTCTGAGATGTGAGTATTCTCCTGCCCAGAACTGTTTTGAGGACCTGGACACTACCTCTTTGAAATGCAAACATTTAGGGAAATAACATACTGGCTCTGCCCTGGTCCATGCTCCCTCCCAGTCCAGCGGGCACCGAGCTAATGTGACTTACCACCTCCAGTCATAAAGACAGACCTTTGCATGTCCTCCAGATAAGTCCCCGTGAACAAACCCAGTCTCAGGCGAGCTCCCCTCCATTCTCCTCCATGCTCCCTCATCCTTCCTTTAAAATGCCATCTCCTCTGCAAAACGGACCCTTACCCCTGCAGCAATGATTATTATTGAACAGACTATTCTATTTTTTTTGTATTATATATTTTTATTGTTATTTATGTCTTTTACATTTTGCATTCCCCTTGGGTAGCCCACCACCAATTCACCCGTGATCCATCTCCATGGTCCCTTGTGTTCTTTTCTATTCCATTTTGTGCCCTTTCCCT
>PVIJ01001755.1:0-28475 GCA_004024925.1 Scalopus aquaticus
AAAAAAAAAAACAATAGGCGTGTTATAAAAATAACCTAAATGGGGCCTCCCTGGTGGTGCAGCGGTTAAGCGCTATGCTGTGGAGCTGTAAGTAGAGGCGACACGAGTTCGATGCCCTGCCGGGGAGATGCCCACATGTGTGGCAGACCTCTCCTACCTCACCTGCTGCTCCCCTCAGCAGTGTATTTCCCTGGATATGCCTGTTCTGCTCCCCACTCTGTCTCTGGTGAACCCTCTCGCTGCCCCACGCCTCTGGCCTGTACCACAGCTCTATGCACAAATAAATGCATCTTAAAAAAAAACAAAAAACAAACAAACAAAAAACAACCTAAATGCCCAAAGACAAATGAGTGAATTAGGAAGAAGTGGTATATGTTCACAATAGAATATTACTCCATTATATTAATAAACGATGAATGCTTGCTATTTGAGACAAATTGGAGGGCATTATGCTAAGTAAAATAATACAGAAGGAGAAAGACAAATAACAGATGTTGTCACTTAAATGTGGACTATGGAGAAACAACAAAAGTCAGATAAAACCAAACAAATAACAAACCCTAGAAACCTGACGATAGAATTGAGGCTACCAGATAGGGAGAGAGAAAAATGGGGAGGGGGCACAATGCACAATGCTGGAGGACTTTCAGGGTCTTGGTGGTGGGTGTTGTGTGGTAACATCTACCCAAAGTGTGTGATCCTATACTTCTAAATTAAATACAATGTTTCAAAATAACAAAATGAGTGTTTTTCCATATTAGATGGAAATTTTGAAATTGATCCCTTATAGAGTTCCTAAATTTACCCAATGATAGGCTTGACATGAGAATGCATTTGTGTTACAATTTTTGCTTACAAAAAGAAATAATCACAGTATTTCAAGGTTATTGACATACCCAAGCCATACTAGAAAGACGGGAAACTATTTTATAGCTAAGTAGCATATTTATTACAAGGTATGAAAATTTATAAAGTACTTAAAATTTTCTTGTTGCACAAAGCACATAAAGTGAAATTATAAAATGTGATATGCCAAATTTAAGTTTTTGATGCTCAGTTTTTCACTATTCCAAAGTAGATTTGCTGAGAACAGTATCTCTAATAATGTCTCTAAGAGATTATTATATTTTCCTTTTACAGCTAATCGATGAAACAAACTGCTTCTAAGGATAAATGTATTAAAAGAATATAATAGCTCTTCTAAGGAGAAAACAAGAGAAAACTCACCATGTTCAAAATTATCAGTAACCCTTATATAGACATTGCAAAAAATCATTTCTAATAGGTTTGGTGTAAGTATGGCAGTTTTATAAGTCTTGGCGCTAATAACCTTACTCAACGGCACACATTTAATCTTCCAATTGAGGGAAAAAGGATGGTTGCAATAAAAACAAATCCACACCCATTAAATTTGGAACTGTTAATGCCTTACTTTAAGCCATTTATCCTTGCTAAAATGTTGTATTTATGATGCATACTCAACATGATAACGGAATAACCAACATTTTATTTTGGCATTAAATCAAGAGCATAATTAATAATAACATGAAAATATATGTGAGAAAATAAAAAGAAAAAAACCCTGTTATAATTTTAGTCAGTGCTTAAAGAAATTTCTCTTAGAGCAGATAAAAGACTATTATATTTTTATGAAATATATACAACTCTTCTTTTTTTTCCAAATATTTCTAACCTTAACTAGGAATGCAAATTACTCTAAGAAGATACCAATGAAGATGAAACTTGTTCTGTCAACTGAATGTGGAATTTAAGACACTCCCTTCTCATTTTATCTTTGGAATTTCTTACATATAAATTATTCTCCATATAATACCTTTTCTCAGGAATCACCAGACATAGGTGGTGGTGATTTGGTAGAAGGAAATGAGATTATTTTCCCAGGAAAATTCTCCTGTGGCAATCCTTCATGCTTTTTCTGTTCTTGTGCTTACTGAGAACATATGGTTTATAGCACAGTTAATCATTGTTAAAACAGTGACTCAGAGTGCCTGGTTTGGATTCTGCATTTACTACTATGGTATGATCTTGGGAAGGTTCTTTAACATCTCTATTTCTCCACAACAGTAATATCTACTGCCTAGAATTATTGGGAGGATTAAATGAACTATGGTATATTTGTAGAACATTACCTAGAAGACATGTAAATACCTCAAGATATTGTCTGTGATTATTATTTTTGCTCAAACTACCTCGAAGCTCTTCTACCAAGTCTTGGTGCCAGTCTTACCTCTCCTCCACCCATCATTCATAATTGTCTATAGTGATATTTCTGTAGGAAGATCATTACCAGATGACCTCTTTTTCATGGACATTTAGAGCTTTCCTTTTTTGCTTGTTTGTTTTTACTACTTTAAGCTCTATTGTAGCTAGTATAGCTGTGTATGTCCTTTACAGCATGGTTGAACATAAGCCTATAAACCTATATGTAAACTACTACTTAATTACATACATCTTCCCATTTCTCCTATTTTCTATTTAATTTAACTTCATAGCACTTATCTTCACTTAAAACATATTTTTTTTACTAACTCGTATATCTTTTACCAATGTATATATTTTAAATATACATGCAAAATAATTTACTTATTCAATTTTTTATTTTCAGTTTTTGGTTTTGCACATACATGCAAGAGCATGGATTTTGTTTTGCTCAATGCAGGCAAGATGCCTGAAGGCAAATATTACATTGTCCTCTAGTATGGCTATAAAAGTCAGAATTTACTGGGAAAACACAGAATCCCAGAATCATTTAGAGAGAACACAGCCCCATTCCCTCCTCATCTCACAAAGAGGCATTTAAAATACTTCCGGACACATCACGGAGCTGTACTACACAGAGTGAAGGCTGACTCCTTGTCACATCATTGATACTGAGAATAAACTCATGTAAGTTTATCAACAGTTGGGGCTGTGGGACCAAGAAAACTGGGTGTTAGGTCTTGTGATCGCCTGAGAAGAAACATGTGGGAGGAGGGTGGTCTCCTCCCACATGGGCCATCATTCCCATGAAAAGTTGGGTTCAGTATTTGAGCTCAGGGGCAACCTCTTTTACTAAGAGTATAGAAATGCCTCTCCCAAACCTACTAGAGACAAAGACCCAGATTCAAATGAACTTATTCTGAAGTAATCTGAGATTCCAGGACAATTTACCAGACTATCCTGCTCATCAGTCTTCAGGTACAATATAGAAAAAGTGTTTTATACCTTTACTTGCTTACTTTTTAATAGGGACGTATAGCTTACGACAAGCCTAGTGTTCATAACCATTTTCATCAATATATAACTTGATTGTGACTAAATCCTGAGCTAAATTCTTATGTATACCATTTTACCTAATCTTTCCGTAGGAGATAAATATTACTAATTATAATTTTCACTTGAAAAAAAAAACCTGAGACTAATAGGATTTCAAAACTTATATAAGATGCTATAATTATTTCTCTAACTTTGAATTTAGACTTGAACCCAGGTAGGCCTTACTTCAAAGTCTATATTTCTAGAACAGTGCTATACTGCCCTACTTTAGTGAGATTCAGAATAGATATTGATTGATTTATTTTTATTTATTTATACATACAAGAACTGGGGTGTAGGCCCGAGGTGCAGAAGGTGAGAAGATCCACCAGAGACAGTGGGGAGCAGAACAGGTACATTTACTGAAGTACACTGCTGAGGGGAGCAGCGAGTGAGACAGGAGAGATCTGCTGTTCCATGTGGGTCAGCTCCCTGGCTGAGGATTGAACTCATTGTACAGTGGCTGGCAATAACTTGATAGTGCTGAGACTTTAACCCATGAGCCACCAGGGAGGCCCCAGAATAGATATTTAAGGGAAAGTTATTTAAAGAAAACAAGAGTTAGAAACTGAAGGAAAGGTAGGTGTGTAAGAAAATGACAGACACAGGTCTATCAAATAACCTGTCATTTCAATATTTACTCCTTTAGTATCACGGAATGTCATTAATAAGAAAAAAGATCACTGCTTGCAATATTACAACATACATTTTAGCTCCAGTTTTAGTTGGTAAGTCAGGGTAGGGCAAATGACGTATAAGGAGGTCATTAACTCTTGTTAACAGTCATCCATATGAGTCTTGAGTTTTAAACAAAATATCCTATGCAAACCCAAATAATTCCCTAAAGTTTAAATAAGTAAGTAGAGACATTTGTTTCTATCTTTACTCACTTCTAATCTTGAATTTTGTTGATTTCCAAGTGCGCGCATGCATGTACACACACACACACACACACACACACACACACACACACTATTCTAGTATTTAAAAACTCCTTTTAGCTTCCAAACTCCATGGATTTTTCCACTGAACCTTCTCCATAAGTTGCAAGCTTCTAGATGTCTTATTGGCTGCCCCCTTTCTTCCTTCTCAACTCCTCTCTCATGCACCCATTAGAAGCACAAAACAAATCCTTTGTTTACTTGCAGAGTAAAAAAAAATCACCATTGGTTTCCTGGGCTATGACAGTCAACCATGTTTTCAAGATTTTATCTTTTACATGTTTTCTTGAACAAAGACTATGTCCTTCCTGTAGGAGTTATCTATTACTGAATAACAAATTATGCCCCAAACTAGAAGTTTAAAACAAAAAATACTATCTCACTATTTCTATTGGTCAGGAATTTAGGAACAGTTTACCTGGGTGGTTCTGGTCAGGTTGCTACTGAGGGTGCTGTGAAGACATCATCTAAGGCTACTGTCATCTGAGACTTGACCTGGACGAATCATCCACTTCCAGGGTGGTTACTTCACACAGCTGTTGGCAGGAGGCATCAGTTCTTTGTTAGCTGTATTCGAAATGTCTGTAGTCCTCACACATGTACTTCCCAATGGGTTTGTAGGAGTATCTTCACAGCATGACATCTGATTTCCACCAGAGTAGGTAATCCTGGAGAGGAAACCACAATGTCTTTTATGGAAATTCCACTGTCATTTCTATAATACTCTTTTTGTTAGAAGTAAGTCATTTTTATAGTCTAATCTCAAAGGAAGTGGAATTGAGTTTCACTATTTAAAGTGAGACATATTAAAGAATTTGTGGGCATATTTTAATGCATTCATACTTCTTAAAAGAAGTTCTCATGTGAGAATGCATTTTATCTCATTATACATAAAGTATTTTGCAATAACTGCACAAGCTTGTAGTGCAATGTCTATTAACATAAACTCTGAACTGGAAAGAACATTCGTTTGGTCTAGATTGGGGTTCATTTGGCTATAGGTAACATTCAAAGAATAGTACAGATAACCTTTGCAAGGACTTTCCCTTATGGGTTCTTTAGTCAGTGTGGTCAGGATAGCAAACCTGTCTTCCTAAATACCAACTGTGATGAATGGTAAGCAAGTGATTAGTGCCATAACCAGGGACAATGTTGTGACGTGGTAATGATGTCTTTCTAAATATGCTGACTTGTTTAGGGTCATTTTAATTTTTTAATCTCATGTAAACTGTCAAAACTTTTTGTATTAGAAAGAAAAATATTGGAAATCACTCTCCAATTTTTGATGGTTTAATTCATTAACCATTGGTTTTGAACTAAGGTTAAGAAAAACAGACCACATGTTCAGTTTGGTTTAAAAATAAAAGACAGGGACTCCCTGGTGGCGCACAGTGTTAAGTCTCAACACTATGAAGCTATCTGCAGTCACTGCAGCACGAGTTCCATCCCCGGCCAGGGAGATTCCCACATGGCACAGCAGAGCTCTCCTGCCTTGCCCCTCTGCTCCCCTCAGCAATGTACTTCAGTAGATCTGCCTGTTCTACTCCCCAATCTGACTCTGGTGAATCCTCTCACCCCCCACATCTCTGGCCTACACCCCAGCTTGCATGCATAAGTAAATAAATATTTTTAAAAAATAAAAATAAAGAGCAATTAGGTCTAGCCAACGTGACAGTCATCTTCTGATTTCTTCCCAAAAGAATATATATTGCTCAATTAATTGAAAAGTAAACAAAAATCAATCTTCTAATCAGTTGCTTTGCTGTTATGAAAACACAAAATTAATCTGGCCATTTATACCTTTTAAGTGAATCAATGTGATATTTTGACAATAAATATTCAACCCTTTCTGTCTTAGCCTTTTTGTATGAAATTACATCCAAAGGGACTAGCTTTATTTAACAAGTTCCTTTCACTAAAAGTAAAGTCTGTCTGAGAGTGAGGCCAAATGTCCACCTGATCATGGCCATTGTATTCCATCCTCACCATGTGACATGATCCATGACTGACTCCGTGAATTGCTCTTATGGGGAAGTCAGGAGCCCTAAATGAATATTTACTTTTTATGGCCAGATGATGAGCACAGTCAGCATTAAACTGCAGAACTGCTGACTCATAATTGCTAATTAGACTTTTTATTTAATCTCTTTGTTTAGGTTGGAAAAGTTTCTCCTGTGTGGCCAGAAAAGGATGGGAGGATGCCGTGCTCTTTGGTGGAGGGATTCCACCGTGGGTTTGTGCCAACTTTCTTCTTGGGTATGTGGGATTCCAAAAGAGACAAAGGACAGCTGCTTAATCCTCCTAAGCATCACATGAGACACCCCCCTAATAATACTAAGCCATTGGTATTTAACTCATCAGTAATAACCGTTGGGCTTCAGAATACAGTTGCATTGTTTAACCAACATAATTCAAGGAGTCACAGAAAAGCATAATTATTAAGTTCTAATCTTCCAAACAGATCTCTGCAGGTTGAGACTATAGTTGTCAACAGAATAGCTCTTTCAAACTCTGGGAATGTGTGTGCATGGATGTATGAATTTCAATATCTAATTTATATTTTCAGTCATTTACATCTTTCCCCCTGAAAACATAGGCCAATGGTAAACTCCTGCAAAGGGAACTTTTAAGAAATATAAGAATTCCAAATAACAAAGACATGGACATGTTCATGGTACTTCTAGCTTTTAGGAGAAAAAAGAATTCTCAACAGCTCATGTGAAGAAGCCCCTAATGCTCCTGAGCTGTGGTTAGTGGGGTGGATTGCAAAGTTTAACTACTGGCCCTGGGCAAGGCACTTAACCTTTCTACTCCTTTTTTTTTTTTTTTTTTTTAAGAACTGAAGCACCAAGGAATGGAGCAATGGGGGAAGGGTAATAACAAAGAGGGAGGGAAGAACAATGGACTATGGTTATGGAAAATGGGTGAATCGGTGGTGGGTGCACTATAGTGGTAATAACTGATGAGCGCATCCAAATATTACCTTAAAGAAAGTCAATAAAAATTAAAAAAAAAAGACTTTCTACTAATTATGTGTAGATGGAATTAGAACAGTATAGACTTAAAAACTACTTAGACCAGATTCTGGCACACATTAAGTGGTAAAATACTATTATTTTGTAGAAAGTAGAAGGACATTGACATTTAATAGCTATTTGAATTGTTGATCTTTTAAATTTCTTAAACCTTTTAAAGAGTTAAGTCTTTGGCTATGCAGTATGGAATTTTTGGTATTTTCATTGTGCTATAACTCCAGGGATATAAATAAGAGCTTTATAATACTATCATCAACCTTGGAAGAAAACCTTTGGTAGACAGCAAAGTTTTACTTGAAAAAAGTTACTAAAGACAACCTGAATAAGATTCAAGTCTGTATTTCTTTATTTCTAAAGATTTTTTCATCCAGGGTTGATGCTATCATTTCAAGCAATTGCCTATTATTTTATAGACACAAATCTTACCCCATCCTTTTATGTGTTCTGGTTGCTACTTTGAAAACAGATAAAGGAAACTGTTGGTGGCAAGCGAGAGAACTATAGGGGACAAGTAATGCTAACAACAGGCTGTGAGAAAAAGTCATTCTGACTATGCACCATGTGAGGTAGATCCGATTGAATGTGATGATAAATTACCTGCGATGTGAAAAGAAGACAAGAGTCAAGGTGATTGCAATGTTTTTGGTGTGAGAGGGGAATGTCAGGAGTTCAGTTTTGTATATTGCCTGTTGGACATCAAAGTAGTGATTATAGAGATATCAGGAGGTAGTAGAGATATCAGGAGGTAGGATTATTAGGTAAACAGAGGACACCAAGTTAAATTAGAATTTCAGATAAACACAAAACATTTTTTAAGTATGTCTCAAATATTTCATGTTATATACTTAGACTAAAATAATTAGCCTTTGTCTGAAATTCTAACTTTACTGTATATCCTCTATTTTCATTTGATAAGGCTGGCATGCATATCAAATGGACAGTTGGATGATGAGGAAGAGGTCACTGACTGGAGTGGTCAACCTAAAGACCATTTTTAAAGCCATGTGATTGGATGAGATCGTGAAAGACTAGAGCATGAATAACAATGCAAAGTGATCTAAAAACTGCATCCTGGCAGTCAGTGTAGAGATCACATGAGAAGATGAAATAGTGAAGGATACTAAGAAGGAGAGGACAGAGAGAAATCAGGTGAATGTGTATACTGGAAGCCAATATAAAGAAGGGTTTCAAGTAGAAGCAATTAACTTTGGCTGTTGCTGATAACAAGTGAGGGGTGATGAAGATAAGGACTGAGAAGGCACATATCAAAGAAGATATACTTAATGATTTTGATGAAAGAATTTTTGTTAGGTTGTGAAAAGTCTGACCAAGAATTTTTTTGTAGTTGGCAAATAGAGACAATTCTGTCGAGGAAGTCTTGAAGAAAAGGCGTATGTCATTAGTTGCAGAGGAGAATAGGGTCAAAAGAGGTTTCCTTTTTTATAGAATAAGGGAAAGTTTATACACTGATCAGTATGATCCAAGATGCAAAAAGAGTGAAGAGTTATTAATACTAGAGACTTCAAAAGAGATAGCAAAGGGGAAATGTTTTTGAAAGAGGGAACAGAATCTGGAATGAAAATGGAGGAATTCTGTGGATTTCTGTCCCTTGGAATAAGGACACAAAGATCATCCACAGTGCCCAATGAAAAGTTGGAGTTCATGGCATGGGTGCTAGGAAGTGAGTTGTAGTGGTACTGAATGGAACTTCTCTTTGTGTCAACTTTCTCTGAATAAAAATGTCAGATAGCACTTTGCTCAAAGTGAGAATTAATGAAAAGGTCTAAGAGGCCTAAGCCCCTACGTGTCTGTCTTAATGTTCAACATTTTTGCATTTATCTTTTTGTTCATTGGTTATAAAACTTGTGAATTTTTATCTTGTTTTCTATTTTGATAATACATGTGTCCCTCTCTCTTCAGTTTCTAAGTTCTCTGGGTAAGTTCTCTGGGTTTCTAAGTTCTCTAAGGTAATATTCAAGTCAGTTCATGTGTGAATCCCTGTGCTTCGGTCTTGGTAGTGGAGCAATGAAGATTTATGGAGACAATTTAAATATGTAAAAATAAAATGCACTCCAATTCCCAGAAACTCTTATTTAGGCTAACAAAATATTTCTCCATATTCAAAGATCCACTGTATATTTTAGTAGACTCAGATGAGTAAATCACTTTTTTGATCTAACAGTTATAAAAATGTACATTATTGAAAATACTGTGAAAATTATATTAGCAACATTCACTTTACTCAAAAACCACTTCAGTATGTGTGTATAAAATTATTAAAGCATAAGCTTATCAATTGAAGTTCAGAGTGGAAAGAATTGCTCTTGAAATAGAGCCCTTATAGATTGATTGCAAATAGTAAGAAGTGTATTGCACAAAGAACTTCAGGCATGGAATTTCTAAATATTATGTTCTTGCAAAATATTAATCTGGCAAACTATGTTAATATTTTTTAAAGGGTCAGGGAATTGAAATAATTATTCTCAAAAAATCATCATGTATTAGTGGTTAAAAGTGGTGATATGCTAACATATTTACAAATAAAAGAGTTGCATTTGGTGAAAAGATTGGGTATTAACTTCAAAAGTATATATAATTATGGCTCTAACTTATTTTAGAGTATAGATCTAATGACACACTATGGAAATTAAAAAGATATTATATTCAGTGTTTATGTAATTGTGTGGTATTTCCTCTGAAATTATAGTGAAAATATCTATAATTAAATAAATGCTCTCTCCAATTACTTAAAGTACCATAATCTTTTTGCTGCTGTAAACAACGACCTATTGTAACAGCCTGTCAGAGTTACCACTCATGACAATTCCACACATTTCCACTTTTCTTTAGAAAAACGAATTATCTCTACAGAGATGAGTCACTGCATACACTAAACCTCAGTAATTAGCAAATATGTCAAGGTAGTCATCCACTATTACAAATAGGCTAATTAAAATTGGCATTTTAATTTTATATCATGCTTTTACAACTGAGACTTTCTCATATATTTCAACACATAAAATGAGTTTTAGTTATTTTAATCAAATGATCTATCTCCATTTAAACATACAACCCCAATAATGTCAAAGAAGCAATTACATCTGGATCCATTTTTGAACTATTTGATGTAACTATTTTCAAAAGAAAAAACAGTTCAGTAAAATAATTAATCAATTTAAAGTTTAAGCTTATTATAAACAGCTGACTTGAAAACGTGATTACTGAGAGCCATCATCCACGTGTTCATTTTATTCATTTTAGTTTGGCTTTATTTGCAAACCAATTCCTTGCTGGAATTAACTTTCAAGTTTAGTTTTATTTGCACACTCGTTTTTTGTCTTTTGGAATTATTTTAATGAAGAAAATTAATATAATTTATTTTTGGTAAGATATGAGGATGAGACTTCACATTTAAAATTACTCAGAAGCTATTATTTCTAAATCTCCAGCATCTGTGATTTGCCACTGACTGGAATTGTTCAGAGCTGCTTCCTTTCTCCTAGAAGATAATAAAGGGCATGACTCTTCCTCCTTTGACTGTGACCATTTCAGTGGAGCTGTCAATTTCATTTCTTTTGAAGACTAAGATAGAGAACCAAAGAGCACAAAAGTGGCCCTCAGAGTCCATGCTGTCTACCCATCTTCCTTGTGGAAGAGGAATGGGATCCAGAGATGGAATTTAACTTGCTGTATACAGTAGTGAGAGAACTAGGATGAAAACCCAAATCATATTACTATCAACTCATATTTAAAAAGCATATTTCTGGGCCTCCCCGGTGGCGCAGTGGTTAAGCGCTGCGCTGTGGAGCTGTCGGCAGCGGCGACGCGAGTTCGACACCCGGCCAGGGAGAATCCCACATGGCGTGGCAGACCTCTCCTGCCTTGCCCGCTGCTCCCCTCAGCAGTGTATTTCTGATCTGTCTGTTCTGCTACCCACTCTGTCTCTGGTGAACCCTCTCGCTGCCCCACGCCTCTGGCCTGCACCCCAGCTTATATGTATAAATAAAAAATAAATCTTTAAAAAATAAATAAATAAATAAATAAAAAGCATATTTCTATGTGCCAAAGACAATTCTCAAGCCCTCCTTGTGCTTGTGTGTCATATTGTCTTCTTTCTTGGGATGTATATTCATGTCTGTGTATTTAGCCCAGAAGTTATAGAAATACTAATAATGTTGGCTGACCAACCAGCATTCAGTGATGGGATTTTACTTTTGTTTTTTCCTCTAAGCAAATACCGTCTAAACACTGGCATTATCTACTTCTCATCTGAGTCTCCTTGGTGCCACGTATTATCTCTATTACAGAACCCATCAATCTGAACTGTCATTGCTCATTCAATTTTCTGTACATACTTAGAAACAAGACAAACACCTAATTTTGTGTTCTCAGAGCCCAGGTACTCCCTCATCCTACTTCTCAACATTGTCCAATGCCCCACATACAGCATGGAACAGGTCTGTAAGTGAAAATGTGTGGCCCACCTATATGTTTGTCCCATGAAACAAAGGTACATATCCAACTGAAAGGTCAGAAAGCCTCTTCTTTCTCCCATCTTCCCACCAATTCAAGTTCCAGACTCAGCACCCTGTAGAAAACCAGTTATTTCACTTTTGCACAGAAACTGCTTTTGGAGGTGGCCAAGTTATGTTTTAACTTCTTTAAGCTTTTCATTATATATCAGTCCTGAGACTGCAACCCAGTAAATGTTTAAGGAAAGAAGACGGTTGGTGAATTCCTATATCTTGGGAGGTATCACCATCTCTGTTATTATATTTAAGTAGGGATAGATACAGGAGGAGCCTGGAGGAAGGGTGTAGAGGCAGGAAGACTCAGGGAGCACTGGTTGTCCAGGGAACTGCGCAGACGGATCGAAAGGAAAGGAGTTCTGGACCCCTTGGTCCAGGACCCCTTTGTGGCTTTTAAGCTTTTTAATGGTCTCTTGTAAGGAGACAACCATGTACAGGGCAGGCAATGGGGTTGGGCGAATCTTCACTTTCTCGGCCTCTCTGGTGATGTCCCGTGGTCTCTCTGCTGCACCCCAAATGGAAGGCCCTCTGCCTCATCCTGTGTCCTCTGCTGCTTCTGCTGTTGCCACTGCTTCCTTTGCTTATAAGCCCAGGCTCTGGCCCAGGTGTGCCCACTCACACATGCCCACACCCCACTCCAGGTGCCTGCCATCAGGCATGCGTGTAGGCCTGCAGAGGTCCATCATTGAGGGGAGGGCAGAAACATCTGATAATTTTCCTGTTTACCCTACAAAGGGTAAAGGAGAATATTATCATCTCCACATACATATGTTTTCCAGAACCTCAACGAGCCAGGCAAAAGGAAATGGAAAGACATTGTTTCAAACCAACAGTCCTGAGCCACACTGAGAATTGGTAGGCAACAGTCCCATCAACTTATTTAGTTGGAGAAGGTCATCTGAACTATTCAAGTTTTATGCCAACTTAAGACCCCAAGAAAGTTACATTCATTGAAGGAAAAATAATATGGGAAATGCATCTCAGATATAGGAATCTGAAAGCAGCTACCTGGTGTCAGCTTAGCTCAGTGGTTAAGTATTAATGTCCTATTTATGGGGAGTCATACAGCCTGGGTATCAATCTGAGATTTACCAGTTTTTAACTACATGGATTTAGATAGGTCCATGACTTAATTGATGGACCTCCATTTCCTGATTTGTGAACAGCAACAAAAAATAATATTCACACTTAGGATCAAAATGATGAATAGCAAAGTGATCATTACTGAAGCTTGCTCTATGCCAGATCTCTGGGTCTAGGAAATATATGACTTGCTTAACTTAACAAATGTTTTGAGTTGATTTTAATATTTGCTGCATTTCACATGTGAGCAAGCTGGGAATTAGGAAAGTTAACGTGTCCAATGTGATACAGCAAGGAAGTGACAGAACTGAGGCTTAAACCAAGTAATTTATTCTAAACCCTGAACTACTATATTATACAAGCAGCACAGCAGAGTGAGGATCCCCCAGCACAGCTCTCAAATGCAGTTAAAGCAATTCCAGTGATAACAGACATGGTTTGGCATTATTTTGAGATCTAGACATATAGTGACTCTATGAAATCACAGCAAAGGTTAAGAAATGTGACATAACGTTGCTACTGTTTTGTTCTTAATATGATATAATTATCAGCATAGTTTTAGGTAAATTTTTCATCTTATAGTTCCCTTTGTTTATCTAAAAAAGAATATTAAGCAATAAATTGGTTATTTTAGTAAATGTTATTTTAGTTATTTTAGTAAATGCAGGGCAGGCAGGACTTCCTTCCTGCCCTGCACCTTGTTGCCTCATGACAAATGGTGTAGAAAAATCATTAAAGCCTGAAAAAGCCACGGAGGGCTCCAGAACAGTCCTTTTACCGTCAGTCTGGATCACAGAAAACCTGCTCTGTGCCTTGCTGGCGCTACATTCTCTCTCGCATAGCCATTTTGGTGCTGTCTACTGCTCCATCCTCTGCCCCACACCATCCTCTGAGAGGCCGCCCTTATATGCTCGGCCTCCAGGCTCAGTTGTGCCCACTTACGCACACCCACACCACACTCCGGGCGCACAATCAGGCATGTGCACCCCGATCTCATGCTCCCAAGCGTCTCTTGTATTCAAGGCCGCAGATGACAGCCACAGAAACCAACAGTGTAAAAGCCTGAGCATCACTTCCCTTACAGGCACAAACAATAACTAAAGAAGGTTGTGTTTTGCAACCATCCCAGAACCAGTAGGTTCATCATTGGTTCAAGCAGCCTCTTTGTTGTCTTAGCTGTTCCCATGATGTTTTCCACTGTACCTGCACAATCCGCCAGACTCCTCCATAATTTGCCATGGTCCACCATGCTCTTTTCTTGGCTGCTGCACCTTATATGCTCAGTCTCTGGCTCAGGTGCACCCACTCATGCACTCCCACACCACATTCCAGGTGCTGCCATCAGGCACATGTGTAGGACTGCAGGGGTCTATCTTTAATGCTATTGCAGTAGGGCGGAAAATCCTGATCATTCTTTCATTTACCCTGCAGGGTGATAAATAAATTTGTGTTCTGAGGTAGCAGTTTATTTTGTAATATAATCTTACAGTAAGATTTTCAGAATCTAAAGTGAACATACAATTTGGCTAGTAGTGCAGGCTAGATAATTTTATTAGTTCTTAATTTCAATTTTTGAAAGTCTTAGAGAACTGAATTTCTCTGAAGCTTGTTTTGTTACCGGAACCCAGCTGCCTTAGAAGTGGGAGCCGGCAGGACCGGTAGTGCCTTTTACCCTGCTGCTCCAAGTTAGTTGTGGCAGTTGCTCCTGCCCAGTAACTGCTGTTTTGAATGGAGCAATCAGGTGCTAGGAGCTGATGGGTAGGTCCAATCAGCTCCAGGATTAAAATATGGTCCAATCATACTTTGGGTGGTACTCTGAGAGAGGATATAAGCCAGGATCAGAGGGACCGAGGGAGGGGGAAAAATAGAAGGGGAAGATGAAAGAACTGAAAGGAGGGGGAAAAGAAGAGAAAAAAAAGAGAGGACACCAGCCCCAGAGAGAGAAGGAGGCCCCTGAAGAGAACAGAAGATGACGACACCAGCCCTCAGGAGAAGACAAGGTTCCAGACTCTGAAGAGAGAAGAAAAAATTTGTTCCTGGCCTCTGAGGAAGAGGGAAGTAAAGAAGCATCCAGCAGCCACCCTCTGAGGAGGAAGAGAAGCCAAAGGACTCTGCAGAGACTGGGCCTCTGGTCCAGTCTCTGACGTTGCCTGAGAGTAGCACCAGAGGCCCTGGGCCTGGTGTCTCAAAGAGCTGTTTCTTGGTCTAACCCAATACCTCACAAATGGCTACCATCACTGATGCATTCTGGGTGAGGTAGTTGCCACTTGAAGATGCAGTGAGCTCTCTCTTTCCCCGTTTGTTGTTGTTCCTGTAGCCTGAAGTCTCTTGCAATTGTGCACGCGGGTGAGAACACACAGACAGACCTGGCCTCTCTTCAGGCACTGTCCTTTGTTTCTGGCCTTTTGGGGCTTTTTGGTGGTCTTGCCTCAGAGCCTGGGCAGTTTTACCCCCATCTGACCCACTTTCAGTTGGCGACCACGAAGGGACTGGACACCCTGTGCTGCTTCCGCACCTATTTTAGTTTTACTTTTATTCATTAACATATTAACATAAAATGAAATTGGAGACCTGATCCAAAATTTCATTTATGTCTAAATGAATATAGAAATGAGTTTATTGCAATAATCTTTCTATAATAAGTAGAACGCCACTATTATTTTTTTCATTAGATTATCCTTGTTCCTAAAGTTGTAATTTTAAAAACCATCTCCAGAAAATCAAACAAGGACCAATTAAACAACATATAGTGTTGTTTAATGTAATGGTGGTCATAACATCACTCTACCTTCTTCTAAAACATCACTTACAGAAAAAGAAACATTTTCTTTAAATGTCTCTTGTGCATAGCCTGTTCTAAAATCCAAAGCTAGAAGCCTGGACATACAAGCTATAGTTTGGTGATAAATATTAGATTGGTTACATGTGCCAAATGCAATTTAAAGTTTTTTATTTTATTTTTTCCAATTAGGTATACAAACCAATGTGTTTTTCACCTTTTTTCTGTATTGATGATAGCTTAATTCTCACAAACTCTCTTTTGTAACACAAGAGACAGACCTGATCCAAACTGACCATACAAAAAGACATTAATCCTTTTTATAGCTTTGGAATTAGATACATTGGGTAAGACTATTTTGTAACTGAAGATATCAATACTTTTTAAAAGATAACTTCACTTATATGTGGAATCTAGAGAAACCAAACAAAGGATCAGACAAAGACAAACTGTAAAACTGACCCCTGAAAGCAACTATAGATTTGAGACAATCAGGAGAGGAAGGAAATGGCCTTGGGGTGGGGTGGGGGGCAGTGTGTGGTAGAGAACAAGGCAGAAGAAGAGCGTGGTGGAGGGTGGAGGACTGAGGGCGCTTTGGTGGTGGGAAAACTATGGTGACCACACTTGAACAGAGAAGTCCTATGTTGTGAAAAAAAAAAAAAAGAGGTTGTTTAAAAAGAATAAGGAGATTGACAATTTAGCTCTATTTGTATCGAATTGCTAGCACAAGGAATAAAAACCCTAAGTAACTAGGTATTTCTCAATCAATGTATGATTTACAGATAGGAATCACGTAAGAGGCTGTTAAAACTGCCTGTTTCAGGATCTTCACCCCGAAGTCACTGAATCCTCATGAAAATAAAAGTACAAAATGTTACCACATGGTAACTATAAGCCATAATGTTGGGTAAATGAGGAATGCTGAATGTGTGAAAAATTTGCTCAGACAGTCCATTTGCAAGTATGCTTTTGCACTTTTATTGAGAGGGGGATTATGTTAACTACCTTACAGAGCTGTTGAGAATCCTAGTTAGGTTATTACCTGGTATATGATGAGAATTCGAGTCAGGTTAAATGCTTTAACCTTAAGGGTTTTGAAAGGCCTAAAACACATATGAAATCTTTGTAATATTCAAGAGGCCATGCAAAGCCAGGGTGATTGATATGATTAGGATGGGAAATATAATGCCCAATTAACCTGATGGTTCAAGGTGAGCCTCAATGTCTCTTTGACTGGGGATGCTAGAGATGGTCAAACCTATAGGAAGCTGCAGGATGGGGAACTTCTGGCATTACCGCTCAATTCTGAGGTGTGCTTAAGGAGCAATTGGAGAGAAAAGGAATCCTGTCTACTGGGCAGATTTAAGAGTATATCTCACTGTCACTCCACATTCTTTTGGTAAATACAAATTATCTGAATTCATATGCAAACAATTTTTAACATGCTACTCTGCGATAGCAAGAATTTCAGTTAAGTGAGAGTAAATTTCTCTTTTAAAATTCATTAAAACTTCATCCTACTTTTTCTGTGAGCTGAAAACTTCCCAACTGATATAAAAAGCTTAAGGAAACGATCAGAAACACATATATGATTTTTGTACAAAGACTCTGATGTTAATTATATCAAAAATGGAAACAATAGCAAATTTCCAATTATGTGATTATGGATGACAGAAATGTTAAAGATATCATGAAAAAAAATTTAACAGTATTGGAAAATAGATATTATCTCAATTCCCAATTGTGTACAGAGTGTAGCAATTTCATTATTAAATATATATATGCATATGTAAAGTGACAAATACAATTTTAGATAATTTAAAATTTATTTGTCATTATCTGTCTAAATGTTCACTACAACATACAAATGAATAAGAAGGATTCTATAATCAGGAAAGTATGTACGTATAATTAAATAATTTTTTCAGGAAGTGGAAAACTTTAATTATGAGAAAGTAACTGGACATCCAATTAAGAGTAGTCAGGACCCTAAAATAATATATTGCAAAATCAGTGATTAATGATAACACATTCATCATTTTGAATTACTGTAGGGCAGAGACAGCCCTTCTATACTGGATGTGGAATAAGGACTTTCCATGTTTTTATGAGATAGGAAGCAGTTCAGAGGGAGAAATCTGCATCTTTAGATGAAATTCCTTTTTATTTTTTTCTTTTTGGAGACGAGAAGTAGCTATCATGGGAACTCTGTTTCAAAGAATAAAATAAAAGGCACAATGAGGTTAAGACTGTGTATAGGATCATGGTATTGGCATTTTGTGAAGCATGTGGCTCAGTCTCGAGCTCAACTTCACAACTGCAGGCTTTCCTGGTCCCACATTCTTGATGCCTGAGAGTTACTCTCCTTTTAAAGTGAAATATTGAGCTATGCGCTTGAATCATTACCTCCCTCTCGACTAAATTGTGTTGGCAATGTGGGTTATAATGATTTTACCTATTGAGAGCTATTCATCTGTATGTTGTTTTCATCATTTCAGATGTTGTTTGTGGAAAGAGAATGTGATTACTCGCCAAAATCTACATTATGTCATCTGCTCTGTTCTATAAACAGATTACACACACCGTACAGACACAAGCTGTGGGCTGTGGTTAGCTAATTATGTTTAATGCAAATACACACACATGTACAATTCATTTTAAAGGGATTAATTATAAGTGCTATATTTTAGTTACAAGGGCTTTTGGAAATATCTCATCATAGCAGTACCAGAGCCATTTAACAGGTTTTAAAAAATGAACCATTAGGATTATTGTATACAAAGTTGATTTTTGAAAGAATATTAACTAACTACATAAAATATTATGAGATAATTTGGCAAAGGTGTCCATCTATATTACTAATAGATTTGGTCCAGATGTCTCTATTGCCAAAACAAAGCATTTTTATTTTTATTTTAAATCTAGCATACAAACTATTTCCAAACTCATTTGACTAATAAAGCTAAACAACAATGCATGGCCTTAGCCCTGGGAGCACATAATTTAGATTAAAATTTAAGTATAAAAGACTTCTGTTTTTAGGGGGAAAATATCCCCATCATGTTGGACAGATGCAATGTTTATATTGTTCAGTCAAAACCTTTGTGCACTGTAACAGACCATTCTGCTTGTCTACTCAGGGTTTATTCTCCCCTTCATCTTTGTGATATAACCAGCTTTTGGTGGTGGTAATATGTAGCCAAGTGCAAACTTCAATTTCCTAGCCTCTCTTATAGCTACAAGGGGTATGTGGCAATTATGGCCATGAAATGAAAATGTTTTTGTTTTTTTTTAGGAGTTCTAAAAAATAACTTTTAAAAGAGACTCAAATCCACTGTATTTAAAGTTTGTGCTTCCAGTTATTCCTGACTAAAATATTGACTGTAGAGCATCCAGTCTGTGAATATGAAGCAGCAGCTAGGCCTATGAATGCTGCCTGATGTGTTGCTAAACAGAAAGCAGGAAGGAGCCTGCATCACTGGTGGCTTTGCAGTCCTGAGCAGCCTGCCTCTAGCTCCATGCTTCATGAAAAAAAAAAAAAAAAAGTTTATTCAGTCGGGTGTAATTTTGGTAAAGTGACTAAAATGCATTCTTTTCTAGTAGAAATACCAATTCTGATTGTTAGTAAAACTTATTGCTTGGTAAAAGTTGTTGCTGTCACTTAAAAATTGTCCATTTACAACTCCTGATGGAAAAATGTACTTGAGTGACTTAAAATTGTAAAGAGTCTCTCCTTCTCACCTACAACACAAATGCCCCTTTGATTTTATGGAAAATCTTTTGCTTCTGAAGACTATATGTTAGTTTTAGATATTTCTTTAACCTCTTTTTACTTAATGCAACTGTCCAAGAGTGAGTTTCATGTGTCCTAAAGTTATATATTTGCTCGAGTATTATATAAAATATTTTGATATGGTGTATTGATATTTACCATGAAGGTATGAGCAAATGTTCTTATTTAAAAAAAAAAAAAAAAAAACCCTCAGTGGTAACCAAAGCCACGTATTTGATTTTATTGCCTGGAGAGTCTTATAAGGATTTCCACAGAAATTCAGTCTTAATATGGAACCCATTGAATCTAAAATATTTAAATCCTCATATCTGATTCATGACTTAGTTATTAAAGCCCAGAAGTTTACTAAAGTATCAAAATTATGCCCATCTATGGTTTTAATTTAAGTATGTTTTGTTCAGCATCTCCTCAGAGAAATCATTGGATAACCACAAAATGTGCATAATGGCTTTTATCTTACTCTGCTATAATAGCCGCATGTTTTATAACTATGCCCTAAGATTAAACTGGTCTTGAATCAGGTTTACAGATTTAACAAATTATGAATGTTTCTTTGTGTAATACTGGGTTTTGTGTCCCTCTTTTTCTGGAAAACACATAAATTACTTCAGTATCATGATCATTTCTGAACACTTGTGATATATTTTGGATAGCCCTGGTAAGTCACATAAGCGGCGGTCACAAAACCAAAATGAGGAATGAAGGTGTGCATGCCTTAGTTATCATCACCATTTCATTATGCATGAATCTTTCCAGTTATCAAAGGGGCTATTGTGAGTAAATTTAAATGTCAAATCTAAATGTGCTGGGTTAGTATTGGGGGTGGGCAGGATATTTGGAATTACCAAATAGATAGGGAAAGCACTAATCTCTCAAAGCTTTTACTTATGTATTTCCTCTTGGATCATAATATATACTGAATCATGTAAAATATATTCTATTGTCTCTTTCATGCTATTTCCTACAACCCTGCTGGAATTGTGCTAATTTTATATTTAAATGAGATGTAAATGATAAAATATTTGAACAAAACCTTAAAAACTGAGTATTGAGAAGGTAGTAGGAATGATTGTGAGTCAGATCCTTAGCAATGAAATATGCTTAAACCAGTGTGCAAAGCTTTGCCTTTGTAATAATAATTTGAATAATACATAAAATATTATTTTCCTTATTTTTACACAGGCATTCACAAAGAATCCTTTTGTAATCTCATTGCACTTGCAATTGAAGATGGGAAAGTTAAAATCTGGTTGGCAATGAGGGAGATGTAGGGTTTAACATGATCTTGTAAACAAATCATTACACCACACTCATGGCTATTAGATAATCAATTATTCAAAAATAAGTGTTCATTTAATGAACATTTACTTTATATCATGAAAGATCTCGATGTCAACTATTTTCTCTCATGGATTTTTTAATTTTTTTTTATTACTTAGGCTTAATTTATACACAAAATGCACCAATTTTAAATATACAGATTATGAGTTTTTATTCATGTATACACTTAACTGATCACCACCTCAGCCAGGATACAAAATATCTCCATCACTCCAATGTTTACTCTTGCTTCTTCTCAGTCTATCACCCTTAAACCATGCTCCAGGGAACCACTGATCTCATCTGTTCTATTAGTATAGATTTATATAGAGATTAGAATTTCATATAAAAGAAAGCAGACAGATTCTCTTCTGTGTCTTATTTCTTTTTGCTTAGTATAATGTTTTTGGAATTTATGTTGTTTTGGTGTCATCAGTGTTTATTCTTTTCAGATAAATAATACTTTATCATATAGATAAACTATGACTTGCTTACCAGTTCATCTGTTAATGGGCATTTTGGCTGTATAGAGTTTTGGGCAATTATAAATAAAGCTACTATGAACATTAGTGTACAAATATTTGTGTGGGCATATGTTTTAATTTATCTTGGCAATTACCTAGATAAGAATTGCTGGTAAATGTATTTAATTGCCAAAAAAAAAAAAACCCTGCCAAATTGTTTTCCAAAGTGCTTATTCCATTTTATATTCTACCAGCAATATGAGACTATTAATATTCCTCTATAGCCTCACCAACTCTTGTATTGTGAGACTTTTTAATTTTAGTAGTTGTAGTAGTATATAGTGAAATATCATTGCAATTTGAATTTGAATTTCTCCGATAATTGCATATATTAAACCTTTTTATGAATCTTCTTTTGTATATTGTCTTTTATAAAGTGTCTTATAAAGTGTCTGCTGAAACTTATTTGTTCGATTTTTATTGAATTCTTATCTTTTCATTGAATATAAAATTATTTTTCTAGACACAGGTCTTTTATCAGATGTATATAGTTCAAAAATTCTTATTGTTAGTTGACTTTTCAAAGTTTTCTACAAAGAGTAACTTTACACAGTATATTTTCCTGTATGGTTCACATTTCTTGTGCATTAAAAAAATCTTTGGCTGCATCCCCAATTTTTTCCCCTTGGTTCACTTCTAGAAGTTGCAGAGTACTTGCTCCTACATTCAGATCTTTATGTAATTTTGAGTTAACTTTTATGAATGTTATTGAAGAGAAGCAGAGTGGTTTTGGACATTGATTTATTTTTTTTTCTGTTCCTATTTCTGTTTCTCTTCCTTCTTTCTGGGATTCTCAGTATGCATGCTATACTGCTTGATGTTGTTCCATTCATTTCATTTTTTTCCCTGTTTTCTCTGATTTTCAGTTTGGATCATTTCTACAAATTTAAAGTTCTTTATTTCTAAGATATCTAATCTGCTTTAATCCAACAGTGACTTTTTCCATCTTAGATATTAGATATCTAAGTCCTAGCAGTTTCATTGTTTCTGTTTATATTTGTTTTTCTATACATATCCTTTAAATCCTTAACCATATAATATTGATAAGGGTCCTGTATTCCTAATTTCATCATTTTGGGATAATTTTTTTGATAAATTTCCTCCTAGTTATGGGTCCTAGGTGGATGCTTTTCTGCACTTTATGACACTAAACACAGTATATGGCACATGGTTGAGTATTTGCATTTTGTTTCCTTCCTTTAATGAATGTGGAAGCTTGTTTGGGCAGGCAGATAAGTTATTTGTAATTCAGTGTTATCTTTTTGATATCTGCTTTGAGGCTTTGTTAAGATAGGTCTAGACTAGTTATTCTACAGGGCTAGTTTTTAACATTATTATTAAAACAGACCTTTTGTGATATTTATTGAATGTGCTAAATGTCTGATCATGCACACACACACACACACACACACACACTCACAACTATGCCTTGTTGGAATACAAATACTTTCAACCACCATGTGGCCACTAGGAATTTTTTGGCATAGTTCTTTGGCAATTCTTTGTCTGGTTTCATGGAGTTTTACCCTAAGCATGTCTTCTTTCCATATTTGTACATGTTTTTAGGAGCCCATGAGACAAAACATAAGTCAAAGTTCAGTATAGATTATATGAGAGATATGAGATAGGTAGGAGGAGGAAACAGTGACTATTTGTTGGTTTCTTCCACATCTCTGCTGCACCAATGGAACTAGTTGTATTTTGTCAAAACTGTATTTTAAACGTATTAGCTTTGTGTTCTCTGAGTAAAAATTATTTAGCATTTAATTAGTTGATTTAATCACATAACATTAAATAACATTAAAATGGGAATATTAATGAAAAAACAAATGTGAGATATTTGATATCTGCTTTGAAGTTCTGTTAAGATAGGTCTAGAATAGTTATTCCACAGGGCTAGGTTTTAACCTTATTATTAAAACATGACCTTTTGTGGTATTTATTGAATGTGCTAAATAATTGCCTTCAGCCATTAAAATAAAATCTAAGGTGCTTAAGATAAGTGTGATTTATATTTAATTATTGCAGTTAAGAAAATTATTTATAGTTCGATAACATTCTTTCATACTCTATCTCTTTGATGTCCTACGGCACTGGTAACCGCAATGCTTATGTCAGTCACACTGCTCCTCTGCTGTACTTCAGACATGTTTTAGGTTTACAAATTTATGAATAAGCCCATTTGGGAAAGGAAAAGTCTGGGTGGGGAAAAGTGTCTGATAAGTTGTATTTTAACATTCTGTATAGGCTTAAAAACTGGTCTATGCAAACAATGTATCACATTTTGTTAATTTTTTTTTTTTTTTAAGCATCTACTGAGTGTGATTTTGTTAGAATGAGCAACTTCCAGAGTAAGTGTATCAGGTCTGCAAACAACTCTGTTTCCTGGAAAGATATAAGTAAAAGAGGTACAGGGTAGAGTGTAAATAAAAGGCTACCAAGTGAGTCAAGAATCTGAAATGTTAATATCCTGGTCCTAACCTAAAAAGGGTTGGGCTAGATATTTTCTCTAGACAGATATGCTACAAACCTATCCATACTGGTGTTGCATCAGCTCAGATATTGTGTAGAGATTCAAACTATTACCAGTTTTTTCAACAGTTAAAAGTAAAATAGAATATTTTCCTACTACCGATTATATTACATTCTATTGTCACCAAGCATGCAATTCTGTAATGCAAGTTTATGTCATTGGCAGGGTACCCTGCTTCTCTGTTTTGCAAAGAGACCATAGTGACTTGAAAGCAATAAATACTTTAAATTTGTAGGCTGTATCACCTCAATTAGTGATCACTTAAGCTCTTTGACTGTTAACTCTTTTAACTATAAATTATTTTGCTTAAAAATTCTAAGATCCTTCTTACTCTACTTTGCTATGTGGTATTGAATCTCTCCAGAATGTACTGTCAGTCTAAGGCAAATTTGGAAGCTCTGAACATTATAAATTCAGATTCTCTGTTGCTGATCCACCATCTTTAGCATCCCCCCTCATAAGTTTAAAAAGTCGATGTAGCTTTAACTCCCATCTATAATCTAGCTATCAGGAAAGTGAAAAGGGTGAAGAAGGAAAAGCATGCTTAGCAGAAGTGATGCATGATCCTGTTGCTTCCATTTCATTGGGCAGAATGGAGGCATTGGTCACAGAGTACTACAAAGGAAACAAGGAGTTTTTTATTTATTTTTTTATTTTTATTGTTATTTATGTCTTTTACATTTTGTATCCCCTTTGGGTAGCCCACCACCAATTCACCCGTGATCCATCTCCATGGTCCCTTGTGTTCTTTTCTATTCCATTTTGTGCCCTTTTCCTTCCCTCCCTCCGTCTCCCCCAGCCCCCCGACTTTCAATGTGTGCTGTTATGTGCCTCTTGAAAATGAGAGAAGGAATTCTCTTCTTAAAAGAGGCGAATGGGGCTTCCCTGGTGGCGCAAGGTGTTAAGTCTCAGCACTATGAAGCAATCTGCAACCACTGCAGCAAGAGTTCGATCCCCTGCCTGGGAGCTGTCCCACATGGTGCAGCAGACCTCTCCTGCCTTGCCCAGTGCTCCTCTCAGCAGTGCATTTCAGCCAATCTGCCTGTTCTGTTCCCCACTCTATCTCTAGTAAATCCTCTCACTTCCCTATACCTCTCGCCTAGCCCCCAGTTCTTGTATGTATAAATAAATAAATCTTTAAAAAAAAGAAAAGAGGAGAATGGATATTATAGCACAACTAGCAGTATATGGTAGATCAGCCTATGCATTGTATAATGAATCCTGTAAGGTGCAGAGAACCACTATTAAGTTTTAAGAAGAAGTAACAATCTGATTGCGAGTTCTGAAATGTCAAAGTGCAAAGGATGGGTTAGAGAGTGACAAGTCGGGGGAGAAAAACTGGTTAAGAGACCACTGTGATAACCCAGAGAAGAAATAGCACCATGACAGTGAGTGTAGAGAAAAGATGATGGGCTTCCAAGATAATCAGAAAATCAGAATTAAAAATACAAGGTGAGTAATTGTGAAAGGTGAGGGTATGAAAGGAAAAGATGACAATTCTTAGAAAATATGGTAACATCCAGCAAGAAAAGAGAAAATTCAAAAGTAGACATCTAAGAATTAGTTAAAACATACCAACTGTGCAGAAGTAAACCTTGTGTTTAGAGACCATGTTTGTGTGCTCTTGCATATTTGTGTATTGATATAATTTGAATACTTCTATAAGTTCACTTACTTTTCCCCAAAGTAAACATTATAGTGCCTATGTGGAAACAACTATTGATGAATGCATTGTAAAGATGTAAAGACTTCAAAGAATATAAGGTCTATAAATTTGTTCAACTTAAACTATAATTTTAGTACAGAATAACTATCCTTTTGACTATGGTAGTGCAATGGCATAATCTTAATTTACCAGATGTTTTCAGATTCCTGAAAGCAGAAAATGCTATCAAAATTGCATGTAAAAGTTAATTACTGCATGCCATCTAATTCATGCCCATTTTGTGCCAAGTGCTATGTTAAATTCTCTTAATTAACTTTCCCAACTCTGTAATTATCCTAATTTTACAAATGAGCAAAGTGACTTAAGTTGTCTAGTTCAAACCAAATTGTAGGAGACAGAGCAAGGATTTAACTGTGCACCTGTCCGTGCTTTTTAACACCCCACTACCTAGTTTACAAAATGTCTCAGGGGCATAGAAAAGAAAAAGTATAATAATGATCTTTGAAAATGTGATCACACAAACAATATGTTCTATAAGGAAAATAGGAAAGATGAGATATCTATTATTTCTCTATTGCAGAAATGGTGGTTAATGCTTCACTGTAACTAATATTATAGTTATACACTGAATGATATCACTACATGAAAACAGTTGGAAAACTGGAAACTATTCCCTAATTGAGTGCCACAGCCCGCTTACGCCAGGACTCATACTCCACATGCATAATATACACACACACCATTTATAGTAGTGCCAGTTTCTTTAAATTCTGCAGTGGTTTTACTAGTGCGGTCTTATCTTCACAAAAATTGGTCATTTCTTGACCTTTCAAAAATGTGCATTTTTTTCAACAAAGGGATAAAATAACCATCCACAAACTCCCAACACAAAGGATATTACAGTATTATCTAGGAAATATTTGATGTTATGGGGATGTCATTCAGAGCAGCTCTGAGATAAGTCAGTGTGCCTTTGTCAAGAGAATTTGAATCTTCAAATAACTAAATGATTGCACGTTCAGCACCAGAGCTGATCAGAGGAACATCTCCTGTTGTGGTTTTGGAGCTTCTCCAAACAAATCAGATGCAAATCATAATTCTATTTAGAATCCCATACATGTGTTTTTGTTCTTTTCTTTTAAACATGGAGAAGGTGTACCACCATCAAATTCCTCAGTGACTTTTAGATAAGATGATAAATCACTTTCAATTGTTCATTGTGAATTTACTCCTGGATATTTCATCATTTTCAAATCAGTTTTAAAAATTTAGATCAGCTCCAAAATTGTTATAGTCATAGATATTGAAAAGACCAGGTTGAGTAGATTTTCAGTAAAATATGGTAATCTGTATTTTGCCTCCCTAAATCTCTTTGGCAAGCATAAAAAAGCTAAAAATACAAAAATGAGACATCAAACTATAAACTAACTCTGAAAAAAATTAAGAATACCTAGTAAAACATTTTGAGAAAATGATTTTTAAGCTTTGTGATAGTACCTTTCTTTAACCTGTCTGATAAGATTCTTCATAAAATAGAACTGTCACTGTTCTTGTGTATGAGGTTTTCTAGAACCTTCATAGAAACCTCACCTTGTAGAAGAGCTAGGTGCTAACTACTCCTACACTGTGGGCATGTGGATAAGTAGACCCATCCAGTATTGACAGGATTTTAAAGGCAAGTTATTTACATTACATAATGTAATGAAGTTTGCCAAGAACTGTTGCTGAACTTAGAAACATTTTCCTTCCTTCCTTATTGTCACTACAGATCTGTAACTGCTTATAGTTTTTGATGACTATTCTAAATATTGAAATTCACAAAATTTTGTCATGCACTGGTAGAGTTTAAAAAGCAATTTATGTGCATTTTGGGTGGAAGCGGAGTGCACTTTTGAACTGAAAATACTATAGAATAAGAACAATCTCTTACTGGCAACCTGTAGAAGCAAAAAAATCCATGTAAATATTCATTATTTGATGAAAAATTTTCACTAGAGATCTGTGACTGATGACATGGTGAAAGAGCATAGGATTGGGATTCAGAAGGCAGAGTTTTTAATCACAATTATGAAACCCAATTTACTTCTGAATGTCTCAGTTTTTATATTTATGCAACTGAAAGAGTTACATTTTATAATCGCTAAGGTTCTTCTTATAATTTTATGATAGCCTAGGACATCAACACTTGACTAGCTTGTTTCCCTAGGACATCATTGTTCATTGCATGATATTCCTGGAATATTATTTTTTGTATACTATTTATCCAAAAATACTGTTTCCTAATCCTTTATTTCTTCTGAAGTTCCTAAAATTAGAACTCCTTGAACATAACACAAAATACATATAGTTTTACATTTCTGTACAAAATACTAAATTTGTAAGCAATAGTTTGGGGGAAATTAAATAGATTATTTCATTAACTTTTTTTATGGAAATCAAGAAGTGGACAATTTTATCATAAATTTTACTTTTAACAGCAAACACCTATCTTTCCAATTTTAACCATATATGAAAAAGAGAAAATTCACTATTTCACTTATTATTAATTGTATATATATGGGTCCAAAAGTTTCAAAAGGACCTGGATATCTTCATTAACACTCTCATCAGTCTTCTGCTTGATGCCCCTCAGCACATATGAGCTCAGTTTCTCAGCTACATTATTAGATTACATTTTTAATTTATTGCTCAGTAAATGTGTCCTTTGGTTGTTTCATGGGTCTCCGTGGTATGCAGGAATTGTATAAAGTTGATGCCAAGGATGAAATATCTACATACACAGCTGAGAGTCAATAAATGTTGACTGACCTTAAATAAATTTTGGTTGACTTAAATTTACTTCTCTTGCAAATATATTTAAACAGTAGGAATTAAATGATGCATATCCTGTTTGCTACTGGAATTTAGCCCTATAAAGCCCTCTGGGTGTCTGAGATTATTTTGAAAGTCTGAAAGAA